>AWUE01014688.1:0-136879 GCA_001974825.2 Corchorus olitorius
CTCTCCTCAATAAAAGATCAAACACCCATCTTTTCATGAATCAAGGAAGAAAATTTTGAATGTTCTAACTCCAAAACCCATAAGGGAAAAAATTTCTTCAAATTTTTTTAAAGAAAGCAGAAAGCATCCTTGCAATCTTGTAAAACCAAAAGCACTGACCAACTGCAGTCCAACGGCCATTGCCTGAAACAACATGCAGTTCACTAGTTGAATTTGCATGGAATTAAAGCAAGGTTATAATTACAAGTAATTAATTAATTATAGTAGTAATATCTTGATAAGCAATGGATTATTAGCTGTTAAAGTCACAAAAGTTAGATAGGGTCCGCCAATCATCCTTGCAAGTGAGAAAATTACAGCAAACGTGATCTGTTGAAATTCAGATTTCTTTTTTTAAAAAAAATAAATTTCAATAAAATAAAATATATTAAAAATATATTTAATTTTATTCCACGTGTCACCTGCCACGTTAGCAAAAAAGACGGTGTTAGTGTCACGTCAGCATATTTGACGGGTCTGTCACGGCATGCTAACGTGAGGGACCTCGGGTGATAGGTTCTGATAGTAGAGGGACGAATTTGTAGAAAAAAAAAGTACAGGGACCAAAATCAACATTTCGTATAATACAGGGACCTCCCGGGTACGTTTTACCAAAAGTAAATTTCAATAAAATAAAATATATTAAAAAAATATTTACTTTTTATTCCACGTGTCACCTGCCACGTCAGCAAAAAAGACGGTGTTAGTGCCACGTCAGCATATTTGACGGGTCTGTCACGGCACACTAACGTGAGGGATCTCGGATGATAGGTTCTAATAGTAGAGGGACGAATTTGTAGAAAAAAAAAGTACAGGGACCAAAATCAACATTTCGTATAGTACAGGGACCTCCCGGGTACTTTTACCCAGGTAAAAGCAATTTACGATTTGACACCTTAAACTTTGTCTTTGCTTTACTTTTTTTTGGTAAATTTATTTGTTCTTGATCATTTTTACTTTGATTTTCTTTTATTAATGTAATTCTTTAATGTTAAAACTTCCTACCAATAATTGTGATTGCATTGAAATGTACTCCCTCTGTCCCATAATATAAGTCCTCTTTTAGAAGCTTTTTTTGTCCCAATTTATAAGTCTCTTTATCAATTTCAATGCATATTTTTTAGCTATTTCCAAAACTATCATTGGTAGTTAAGAGGATGAGTAGGAGAAGAGAGAATTAGTGGGGAAAAAGAACAAGGGTAAAAGTAGAAGATAAAGGTAAAAGTATATAAAATTTTGTGTTATAATTAATTTTCTTAATCTTGATGATATAGTTAAAAGGGACTTATATAATGGGACAGAGTGAGTATCTTACAATTACTAAAATCTTATCATAATAATTTATTTATAATAATAATAATAATAATAATAATAATAATAATAATAATAATAATATCATTAATTTTTTTGTGAAAAAATTAAGATTTACATTAATTTTTTTTGATACATTGGGAACATTACAATTAAAGAGGGAAGGGGAAGGGAGGGCAAGAGGATTACTACTTACATTAATTGTTCTATTGATTTTGAACTTGTAGAACAAATTAATAAAAACTATAAATCCCCCAGCCATGGGAAACACGAGCTTCATATTTAATGTCGATCGAATTAAAGTATGCTAACTTAATTTATCTTAATAAGCTTCAAATCTTGATTAAGTTGGGCTGTTCTTATTAATGAATTAATTATAAATTTATAATCATCTCTGGAAATCTTCATCAAACAGCTCATCTTTCATGGGATTGAGGTTGACCACTCCGTTGGCACCAAGATCCAAAATCCCATCAACTTTACTTTATTAAGGATTCATAGTAGTATTATAAAAGATTTAATGAGAAAAAGGTCCATGAACTTACACCAAACCATCAAACAAGTCCTTGGACTCTCTTGATGACAGCCAAATAAGCTTGTTGTCAAGGCTAAATTAATGCTGAAATAAGGACTAAACGTTTTAAAATTTTCTCAAATAAGGATCAAAATACACAATTCCAACAAATTAGAATACATATTTTAACAAATTTTTACAAATTAGGGAATCCTGAAATGAAAACCAATGCTTCTTATGCATACACTTTATTTGATAGAAAAATGATATTATCATGTTAATTAAAAACCAAATTCTATTAATCAAAATAAATTCATTAAATGTAATATGATATAAAATTATCGTGTACTTTTCAATTAATATATCTCACACACTAGTATTAACTTATATTGTATCCAATTTGTAAAAAAATATTATGTTTTCTAATTTGTTGAAATTGTGTATTTTGATCTTTATTTGAGAAAATCTTGAAACATTTTAATCCTTATTTGAGCATTTAGCCTTAGCAACCGGGTTTATTTGGACTTTTTTAAGAGTTCAGGGGCTTATTTGGCCCAAATAAAAGTTTAGGGGCTTATTTGACGGTTCGGTATAAGTTCAGGGGCCTTTTTACTCATTAAACCTATTATAAAATGGAATTAATGTTAACTAAGGTGAGAAATTTTGAAAGACCCAAATATTTTATTTTAATAAAATAAAATAGAATGATCAAATAACAAAGTCTTAGCTGCCAGGGTGCACAAAAAGTTGTCCTTGATCCATTTTTATAGTACTAGCAAATGGTTGATAATTTAATTATTACATTCTTATTATAAACTCAAATTAATAAAGAAGAGGCATCGATATTCCAAAGAGATTGATTAACAATATTGCTCACAATTCCAAATCAATTATATTTCTCAGCAACTTCTTGGAGACATTGGCAGAGCTCTTTGGGCTTGGAAAACATGGGCATATGGTCAGCACCTTCAATAACCTTAACATCTTCAGTTGGGCTATTCTCAATGTACCAATTTTGCAGACTTTCCTTAATCAACAAATCATCTTTGCAAACTACATAAACCCTTTTAACACACCCAAATTTCTCCTTCGTCAGAAGAGATTCCTTCCCCAAATCTTTCATGAACCACTTCCCTTTTCTCAGCAACGTTATAGCCAATTCTAAATCCTACATATCCAATATGTAGTTTTAGCCATAAAAAAATCAAGAAATTGAAACCCAATTTTGGTTAAATTAGACTGACCTCTTTCGGAGAGAGTTGGTAAATTTTTGCAGCACTGTGGTTTGGGCCAAATACGACTGTCGTTGGAGGAGATTGAGGCCCATCATCGAACGAGAGCTCGGAATCCATTATGGACTCTCCCTGGATACCTTTGAAGAACTGGGTTCCAAAAAAAAAAAAACAAACAAACAAATTAAGTATCTGAAAATTGAAATGAAATTAACTATTTTGTACTATGAAATTAATTTACCTCTTCAAGAAGAGTTACGGGAGGAGAATCATGATTTGGCATGAAGGCAGTGAGATAAACACCGGCTATTACTTTGTTAGGGTAACTCTCCATGGCTAAAGAAATGCTGATGCCACCGAAACTATGACCAACTAAAATGACCTTCTCATCGTGAGGCAAGGATGCCATGAGTTCCATCAATGGCTGAGCATAGTCAGCCATGGAATTGAGCTCGTCAAGCTTCTTGGGGTTGATTCTGCAGGCACCGAGATTCACCGGCGTGACGCGGTGGCCGGCCGATTTGAGGAGTGTGACAACTTTGTACCAGCACCAAGCTCCATGGCACATACCATGAACTAGAACAAAATGCTTCATATTTTGTTCACTTATCATCTCGTTAAGTTGCTTGGTCTGTATTTGTTTATCTGCTCCCAACCAAGGATATATAATATGTAAATCAAAATTATTTTGATGCATCACAATCAACTATAGGGTACATTATTGTCCTTTCTGGCATTAAATTATTGACTAAGTCCACTGTGATTTTGACTAAATTCTTGACTAAGTAAGAAAAGCAATCGATTCTTTGTTTGAAAGAAAGAAAAATCTCTATTATCTCCCTCTTTAATGTCATACCATATATGTAATTAACGTGTTAATCCGTGATTATTATCCTATTAACACACACTTTTAAAGTTTTGGTAAAAAGGTCAACAAGATTGTTAGATTTTCCAGAGTAAAAAAGGGGAAAAAAACAGTGATCCAAAAACATTATTGAGGGTGCATGTACTAACTAAATTCAGATAATATCTTGGGGTATCTCTAACTCATTCACATGGATCCAAATAAAATTTTTTGTATACTATTTCCGCAGCCTGATGATGATGATGATCAGTAGGAAAATTATTAAACATAATGATGATTAGTAAGAAAAATTATTATCTAATTATTTATAATCAATGATATGATCACATTAAATCTCAAAATTTCTCAACATATATATAAGATTCCATAGCTAGGCCATTTTTACTATATAGTTCTTGGCAAATTTCTTTCCTTCAAAAAAAATTGAAAGCATATACTCTATATATGATGTACTGTCAAATTATACAAAAAAAAGTCGGATAAATATTAGCCCACTAATATTCTAACAATTATGAAAGAGCATTAAAGCCTACATATAGACTAGCAATAAATTGAATTAGGCATCCCTCACATTAGGGAAAAAAACCCAAAAGAAAAAAGGAAAGAATGGAAAAAGACGGATCAAAGTTTGACTTTAGGCCTGTAGGGGGCAGTTTTACCATTTTGTGCCTTGTAAGCTCTTTGTGTCCGATAAATAAATTGATTTTAATTGTAAAAAAAGAAAGAAATATTCAAAAAAAAACCATATCGAAATATCATTATAAATAGGAAAACTATATAAAACGAGAAAAGTAAAATCTTTTTCTGTTATTAGTATAAACTATAAAGCATATTCTTATACATACAACAAAAAAAAGTATATAAAGCAATTAGAACCTTCGTGATCCTTGAAGGCAACTATTCAGATACCTTTGGTCATTTTCATTTTTTTAAAGGAAAATATAGTAATCGAAAGTCTCATGTCTTTATACTCAAATAATTCAATGAGAAAATACAAATATAAACAACATAATCAGAATTATAATTACAATCAGACATAAGTCTCTAATATAATAGTACGAGAAATCACACTATGTCCACTATCTGACTAACCAAATCCATATAAAATAGGATAAAAAGTTACATGCAAGTGAGACTTGAACCTAAAGTCTTACGGTGCAGTTAGGTGGTTGAGCTAATATTTCGGTATAATTTCACTTTTTTAAAAAAAAATCATATAGTATGTGTATATCATTTGGGAGTAATTATTAGGTGGACCGGGTTCATCACGTCATCTGTGGTTCCGACCAATAAGATTTTGACAAATCAGATTTTTTCCTACAATTTCTAAAACCCTAGCCAATTAATACTTATCCTGTAAATCTCATCTGGTGAAACTATGGACTAAACCTGGTGCTAAATTCGTGCCTAAATTTTAGGAAGAAATCTTACTTGTCAAAATCTTATTGGTCGGGATCACGGATGACGTGGTGGACCCGATCCACCTAATAATTTCTCATCATTTGGTATGTCTTTGTAATTCTTTCCTTTTTTTTTTTTTTGAATTCGGTTTTCTTTCCTTTTTTTTTATAATTGATATTGTGATAGATGTCTAATTGTTTCACAAAAAGAAAAAAAGATAGATGTCGTATTCCAAATTATGGTTGCCAGCCACTTTTTATCCTTCTGCTAAAACCATACAAAGATGTAAAATCATCATGCGCAAGAACAATCACATACCCCATATATCCCTTTTGAATGCGACACATCCAATTCCACCCACTTTACATAATCTTCACAAATTTTACAAATCCCCCAATAATTATGGAAATTAATATCATCAATTATTATGATCATACTAATCAAAGCATACATTAATGGCAAATTTGGTTGTCAACGTGAATTTCAGCTGCAATCTCTTGTAGGAGCTGACAAAGTTGATTGGGCTTGGAAAGCATTACCATATGGCCGGCACCACTAATGAACTTCACTTGTTTTGGTGGAGACTTTTCAATCATCACTCGCTGGAATTCTTCCATCATCACTTCGTCTCCTTCCAATCCAATGAAAACTCTATCCACCGACCCGAATTTTCCTTCTGTCAATAGATTTTCCGTCGCTAAGTCCTTCAAGAACAGCCCACTCGGCCGAATTAACATTTTCGCCAACTCCAAATCCTGCATGTTAATTCATGCAATAATAATATAAACACAAAATTTTCAGACAGATATCAGTTTGATTTTAAAAACCAGTTCAAAAACTTGCCTCTATTTGGCAATGCTGATAAGCTTTCTCCTCCATGAATTTGGGACCAAAAAGTACCGAAGTTGGCACTTTCTCCATGCCTATATCATCAAAAGTGAACTCACAGTCCAAAATCGACTCCACTGGGGTCCTTTTAAAGAACTACAAATCTCAATCAAAATGGGTAAAGTCAGAATTGAAAATTATCAAACATGGCTAAAGTTTAAAATATGTTAATGTTAATTACTTCTTTTATGAGAGTTCCTGGGGGAGAGCTATGGCGAGGCATATAAGCAGCAATGAAAACTGCAACAGAAACTTTCTTCGGGAATCTTTCCATGGCTAGGGAAATACAGAGACCGGCATAACTGTGACCAACAAGAATGACCTTCTCATCATCAGAAATAGGGGCCAAGAAATCCATCAATGGCTTCACGTAATCCGAAATCGAAACGAGTTCATCGAGCCGCTTGGGGTCAATCCCGGAAGCACCAAGGTCCAAGGCTGTGACTTGATGACCAGCCGTCTTGAGTAGGCTCACGACCTTGTACCAGCACCAGGCTCCATGGGCGGTTCCATGGACTAAAACAAAGTGCTTCTTAAATCCTTCCATTTTTGGTAGTTGCTTTGATCTTCTTTAGTTGCTTTTGTTTCCAATTTTTGAAGGCTATCCCACTTTATATAGGGATCACTTCGTATATACGACGAGTACAACTGAAAAAAATGAGAAAACAGAAAAACGTGCTTATCATTTTAATAATAAAAAATAAAAGTATAGAATTAAGTCAAATATGAGAATTCAGAAGTGACTCGTAAATATCTGGTTTTTCTTTTTATCATAACCTTCCATTTTGAGTTATATTTTCTAAAAATTTCGGCTAAAAAGCATGTGGAATTAATTCTTTGTTTTGTTATTATTGGTCAAACGGTCTATTACGGTGAATTTTGTCCTTTTTGTCTACAAAGGATGGTCCGTGTTTAACATTTTAATGGCGATCCTTATCGAATTTGAAAGCAATTGACCGGCCAACCGGCCAGCGAGCAACGAAAGGTAATTAGCCAATGGAACTCCACCGACATGCATGAAACCGGTAATATATATTGCCTAATCCGGTCAGAGCAATTTAAGTTCAATAGTCAATTGCTTTGAGTGAAATGAACTTGACCCTTGAACCAAAAAAGATTGGGGAGTTGAAAGGGAAAGACAAGAAGAAGAATGGAATAGAGTGGTTTTGAGAAATATGACTGAACTAAATGAATATAAGATCATAAAAACTGAAATCTAAAAAACCATTCTCTTGTGATTATATATATAGCTGCACCAGAAATGGGGTTACCATTTCATGGAAGGAGAAGTGATATAGTACAGGAAATCATAGCATCTTACTTAAGAAAGTAAATGAAGAAATACTATTTACAAGATAAATGTAATCGATTCGATTATGTACCGAGCTATTGTATCTTCATATATTCGACCCTGCCTGCATCATTAGCTTTTCATCACGAGCAGTATATGTTTTACCCCCAAATTAGATATAGGTAAGAGAATTAGCTTGCTGAGTCTTTTGATCAGCTGAGCATGGTTGGATGCCCGGTCTGGAGCATCCTCTTGATCATGTCCATTCCGAAAGCAGAATCTGATGAACTGAGTAATGGCAGCACAATATTAACTCACCATTCTAAACATGTTCCTCATTGTAATTTCCTAACAAACAGAGATGAGAATGGCAACAACAATTCATCAAAAACAAAAGCAAGGGATTGAGTGCAGTCAATTGATCCTAGATCGACTTGAATTTGACTCTTTAACTTTTTATTGGACACTTAGCTACAGATCAGAATACTGATAAAATCAACAGAAAGCAACCACTTGCTGTTTAAACCTAACTTTGTAATATTATGGGGATGACAACATTTTCTCTAAACTTCTTTCTTCCTATGATGATTAAAACATTTCAAAATACTAGATAGTTTCAATTCCATCATGAATAAAAGCAAATAACATGTTTGGACCTCCATCAGAGAAATCAGATATATACCTTATCATCTCTTCTTTACATTATAAGACAAATAAAAATCTTACATGCATCAAGAGAGAGACTCTGTTATGCAGGAATCGACTGTAGGACTATTAGGAAGCTAGACAAACCTAAAGGAATGCTAAATGGCACTTTGCAAGAAGTATAGATCATATCATCATAGGCAAGGAACCCTTCTGGAAGCAGAGAAGGTATCTCGCACAAAGGCAGCCTTCCCACAAAAAACACATATTCTAGTTTTCTCCAAGCAAAATGAATTCTTAGGGTCCATTCTGAATACGTCAAATGAGGTAAAAGGGAAAATCGGGGTAACCTAATGTTTATTTCAACATCTGACAGTTTTTAATTTCAAAGCCACATGAATATGCTAATACACATGCTTTAACCGATGAAGAAAGAAATACTATCTTTAAAAATCTTTAAAGCTAGATGGCAGCTTTACCAAATTTGAGAAACTATATCACTCTGTTTCATTGCCAATTATGGTTCAAAATTCGCTATTAGGTTCATTAGTTAAAATCTTTTAATAATCCATTTTTAGAACAATCATATCTTTCAGGACCTTCTTAGACATCGAATCTTTTATATACTTCTGTCCTCTTCATTGAGTGTGTTAAAGACTTCATTATGCACCAAAAGAAGAACAAAAACACCAAGGTTCTGGGGAAACTGAAAAGTGCAGAACATGCCAAAAAGCAATGGAAGAAAAGAAAGAGAGCACACTGTGTAATGAAGAGAGAACTAACCTCGGTATGGTGATTTCATATGGAAAATAGAGGACACCCTCAGATATGGGGGGAACATGGTCCTTTTTCTCATTGACAAACTTTATTATTTGAAACAGAACCTCACGAAGAGATGCTTCAAGTGCTGCTCTGCGGGAACTTCTATACTCAGAAGCACTCTCTGTAATGATGAACGCAATGATTTGCAAGAAAATCAATTAACTTTGAAGTAAAACATTTATGGTTCTCAAGCTAAGCACATAGGCATGGTTGTACCTCCCGGGTCAAGAACCACTTTGGAATGATGAGATTTTCCAGAATGTGGTTTTGGCTGTTGAGTCACATTCAAATTGAGATACCATTGTTCCCAGTATAGGCGCTCGGTTTTGTTAGTGAACCACGATGGCTGCTTACTTTTCACTTCATAAAATGATACGCATATCTGCATAAAAAACGAAAAAGTCAATCAGCAGAACAAAGAATAGGCAGGAATAGTTAGGCAGGACAGGAGGAGCCACAACCAAGACAACCAATAGAGAATCATATTATCGAACACGGTGGATAAATTGGAATCCCTAATGAATTCATCCCAGTCAAAATCATATGGACACTAAATCCAAAATGATGCTACCATATATCACACAGCAAAAGGAACAAATAAAAATGAAAACCCAAAGACAAATAAGAGAGCAATAACTGCTTCATTCAAGACTAAAAAGCAAACAGTATAATCAGACAGACCTGACTTTTCTTGTTGGGATGTTTCTCTACCCAGCTAACAAATTGCTCAATCTTCTCATCTATTTTCTTCTCAAGTTCCACATCCCCACATTGCACCTACATAAATCAAAACAATAATATGATAAATCAAGAAATTGAAAGCAGTAATTTTTATAGAAAAGTGATAATGTAAATATGGATTACTTACATAAGTAATTTCGAAAAGCTCCAAATCAACATCCTTGGGCCGAACTAGACCTAATGCTCTATGAAACACAATTGTATGTAAAATACCTGCCAGTATGAAATTTCATCTATTTACTTAAGTTCAAAATATATATATTTAAAAGAGAAAAGAACAAAATTTAACTGATTAAACTCAACCAAATCAAGAACCAGATAAAGGAATAGATTCTTAGAATTCGAAATCAATCAACTACATTAAATAAATAAAGTAAACTCACAGCGTAAAACCTCGCGTACTTCGAAGTGCTCCACCTCCTGAATAGAATTTTGTCAAATTTTTCCAAAATTTAAATGAATTGTTCAGAATCATAAATCCAATATGTAAAAGAAAAGAAAAACAGTGAAAGAGCCAAAATCTTTTACCAGTTCTTTGAGTTGGCAGACTTCGCAGTTCATGATGATTGTTGAAGGAACCCAAAGAAAAAATTGAATCAATTAAATCCTAGAAGTTCAGTTTTCGAGGTTTTACAGTGTTTTTGGTGAATCGATCTTGTAATCTCTGTGGATGTCTTTTACTTTGCTTTAGCTTCAAAATCTCTCCTTTCCCCTTTTCTTTTTTTTGGTATCTTTCATTTCTTTCCTTTTCTGTACGTTAGCGTGATTAAACTTTTTCTTTTGGGCCAGATAGCGAGATTAAACTCAATTTTACTCTTAATAAAACCAATTAAATATGGTTTAAAGCCTCATTGACAAAAAAAAAAGGCCCACTAAAGCCGGTTCTAAGGCCCAAATGGCCCATTTTATTTTTGTTGTGAGGCCCAATACGGCTCAATAATAATAATAAGACTAAAACTTAAGAAACTTGAAATGTTTAATAAAAAAACCACAACATGCATTTTAAATTTGTGTAATTATTTGATACATCGATGGTGTAAATTTTGGACTCTACAAACGGGTTGTGGAATCGACACATGTCCATTTTCAGAATTAATTAAATTTTAAATATTTCAATCTAGTCCCTAAGGGACACATGTCACCCGCTTATGCAGTCTGATAAACTTCAACGCCGGTGTATCATATATAAACCCTTTTTATAAGATTAAAATGATAGTAAAGGTTTACAAATTTCACCATGTTTGTTGGCCAGTGTGTGGTTTGTGGAGCTCATGAAGAATCGGTTTTCCATATTTTTTTCTATTGTCCTTTTGAGTATCCGAGTATGGGATTTAACTGCTCCATGGATGGGTATTTGTTTAGGTCAGTGGTTTAACTTGGAGGATTTTTGGTTTCGTTTGTGTTCTAAAGCTACTGGGCTAGGACAATTGGAGCTGGTTATGGTGCAGTTATGGGCTTTATGGCGAAATAGAAATGATTGTTTGCATTCTAATGTCTGCTCGACACCAGCTACTTTGTCGATTCGGGCTGCAAAAGTGACTCAACAGATGCGAAGTGTGGAACAGGCAAATAGCAGGGCTGTTGTTACCAGGGTAAAACGATGGCAGCCTCCACCGCAGGGATTTGCTAAAATAAATACTGATGCTTCGTACTGTGCTGCTATGAAACAGGCAGGTCTTGGGGTTGTGATTAGAGATAGTAGTGGTGGAATTGTTGTTAGTGCTACACGTTGCCTTAGTTTTATCTCAAATTCTCTGTATGCTGAGGTACATGCTATATTGTTTGGTTTCGAGATGGCATTGGAGCATGGTATACAGCAGTGTATAGTGGAGAGTGATTGCTTAGTGGCGGTATTAGAGATTGGGAAGACCTCTCCAGTCTGGTGGGAGGGGGGTTGTTAAATTTATGAAATTAGGGAGATAGTTTCTTTATTTGAGCATTGTGAAGTTGTACATGTTCATAGGGAAGCTAATTTAGTTGCACATGAATTGGCACAGATTGGTGTTGATTTTGTGCGGTGCGGGAGCTTGCTTCCTAGTGTTCGTAACTCTGATTTTACTAATTAATGAAATCTAAGTATTCTAAAAAAAAAATCACCATGTTTACATTACATGGTAATTATCAAAGTAATTTAAACAGAATTAATGCAACTTTCATCTCCAAATTCTTTGTCAAAAAGGGTCCATTGTCAAATTCTTGCAATTCCTTAGATTTGATGTTGGCTGCTTTACTGTTTGTTTTCATGCTTGATCTAATCTTAATTAAGTCTAATTAAAAAATAAAAACTCTTGTGCTTGCAGTAGACAGCATGGCAAAACAATAGAATGTTTGCAGTTTCCTAACTGCAATTTTTCTTGGTTAGGATTAAGTCATTTTCATTCAGGGAGAGTTGGTTTTTTGGGATATGAAAACCAATTGATGATTGAAATTATATAATTTTCACTTTTGAGTTTTACCCTTTCATGAGTCACATTTTTTTTTTTCTAAATTCAACATGATACAAAGTTTTTCAAACCCATTTTTTGCCCAATGTTCCTGCAGATTCAAGATTTCCAGAGTTTTAATTGCTTGGTTGTTGAAATTATGGTGAATCCATGTGTATATTTTATATATCTAATCATGAACAGAAGAAGAACTTGAATAAGCAAACTTAATCACGCAAATGGAAGCATAATAATTTTGTTTTCATTTGGATAATATGAAAACATCAATTCAAAATCTGTAATCTGTAGCCCTAGGACATGTTCTTCTCATTTCCCATCAAATGGGCTCCATAACACAACCGCCCATCTCTTCCTTCTCTAGTCATTGTTGTCCTTGTCAGAAATTTTTTTCTTATAGATTTGGCAAGAAATGGTACCTGATAGCTTAGCTTGCCAGCACAATATTTGTATCATTTCTATGTCAAATTGTGACATTTTTCATAGTCCTTTTGTTTTGGCATTTGTCTTGTCATGTTCATAATATATTTTCCTGTTCATGTTGGAGCAAGACATAACAAGCAGAGAAATTCCACTTGTCTAAGTACTTGTTAACATGTTATAGGAAATTAATAAGAGAATTTGGTAATTATGAGCTTTAAGTTATGTACTTATATGTCTGTCATAAATTTGTGTATAACCATGGATGAAGTTATAAACATGTTTTTCCATTTAAGTCTATGGTGAAATCTGTCAAATTATGAACAGCATGAGAAAAGAGAAAATTGCAGACTCCATGAAGCACATGCATCATGGGGAAGGGAAGGCTGACAAATTTAGTCTTCAAAAAAAGATCAATGAAAACATTTTTATTTTTTAAGCATGGGTTTCAAGGTTTGAACTGACAAATAATGCAAACAGTTAAGGAAATTTCCTTTTTCCTTTCTTGGATTTAACCAATCCAAACTGATATTATAGGCACAGGCATTGGACCCATAAGAGAATACTGTAGCAAACCATATTCTAAGTTCCAAAAAGTTCATTGTTTTCTTGAAACTATCATTATTAATACACTAAAATCAATCAGACATTCCAATCTTGCATTTTCCAATATTATTTGGGATCTTCAATGAAGATCACTGGAAGATTGGTAGTATAATCACACATGACTAAACCTCAAAATGTGATTAAAAAAAACTGTAAGAAACTTGGAAAACCCAAATTCCTGTATAGGAACAAAATCTCTAGCCTTGGTAACTGAAAATTTTGAATGAACAGATCTTGGTCTAGAGGAAAAGGGGGAGGGGTCCTCAAAATGTCAGTAAGAAATTCTCTATGCCAAGAGAATTCATCATGCTTAAAACCCTTTTTTCTTCTTTTTATTTTTTGCTTTATAAAAAAATTGCAGGGCTCCAATAAGAATCTACCCACATGCCAGCTTTGTCCGAGAGAGACATGATCTATAGTAGTTCTGGGAGAAGGATCTTGTTCCTCTTATAGCTTTTGTCAGGTTTCAAATCTCGATTCAAGTTTGAGAGTATTGTTGTTAAGAGTGGGGTCCCAATGGGGAATGTAGGTTTAAGAACCATCCATCTTTCTCCTTTCAAGAAATTCTTCCCTTTAAATATATACTAATAATTTTTCTTCACCACTTTGAAAAATTGTCCTTTACCTTTGGCCACCATGGCATTGGCATTGGCAGCAGCTTGAAGATAAAAAAAAGTGATCATTCTGATGATCCCTAGGGACTAAAAACAGAATACATGCATATGGGAAATCCCCTGTTTGCCATCCTAGCTACTTTACCTAGTAACCTTTTTTTTCAAATGAGTGCTTATTTTTCTTGTTACTTTGAATAATCAAATTCAAAAGGGCCATATTTGTTTTTGTGTTTTGAACTTTGAATGATTGACAAGGACCTTCGTCAAAGTTTTATATAGCTCTGCAGAGACCAGTCTTAAGGTTCAGTTAAACACATGTTAGTGACGAAGAAATAAGATTCATATATATTCGACAGACAGTCAATGCGAGTCTGTGCCAAATTAGATACGAAAATTTGGTTCAATTAGTTTGAAATGGACCAAGCAATGTTAAATTTTTTCCCCCAAGTGGGTCATTTGGTCATCCAATTTGCTTGAAATTATAACAATCATGGTGAAATTTTTATATATGTTGAAAGAGATCTGATTTGTTTCAGATTGACAACTTTGAGCCACATGCTGACAATAAAATTTGTCGCCAGAAATGAAAGATCTGAGATGTGCTTGAAAACGAGGAGCAAGAAATGAATCATGTTGTTCTCTCCAGCTAACCACTAATCCAGTTAACATCAACCTCTCAGTTCTTATCAGAAGAACAGAAACATGAGATAAATCCAAAACAATAAACAAAAACTGACAAAAGCAAGTAGCAAACACACTTGGATTCCTTTTTTGTCATATTGTTTGATTTGTTAATAAATCCCATTATTAATCAACCATTTAAATAAGTTATCTTTCCGAAAAATCTCAGTGCCCAAGCTCCCAATTTGGTTCTGTAAGTGTTACTATATACATAAAATATGAATTTCTTGACTCATCACAATCATTGCAGCCTAACAGGGCAATCTTTCTATTTGTTTTTTAAATATCTACTACTATAGACTGAAACAATTATATATATACTACTAGTAACAATCACACTCCACTCTCCTCGATGGTAGGTCCATAATTTTATTGATTTCAATTTAAAAGGCCAATTCCATTAATTTAATTACTAATCGATTTTGAGCTTTTCTCATTGTATAATCTCTCAGTATCTGATGTTACGGAATCAAGTCTCATTGTATCGATCAAATGGGAAAATGTATGTGTTACAAGATTCGAAATCAAGACTTTGTTTAATGGGTATCGAGCTTCTAAACACAACTCGGGCATTGGTTGGATATTTTGAGCTTTAGACATTAGGTAAACATATATAGCCTAACTATCAGTAATCAAATTAATATTGTATATATAGTACTATTGTTACCATTTTAACTACATTGATTAATACACCACCAACAAGTTTGGTGTGTCTCATAACCAAAGCATAATCAACTGTAAGTTTAAATGTGAGTGAGTGGGTTTAGTTCAGCAGTAACTTTCAGTGTCCTTAATATGATATATTTAAGAGTCAAAGCAAGCTTTAAATAAGTGGAAGAAATATCCATTATTTAAGCAAGAGACAAAATCTGTTATATACTATATGCTTCTTTTTGCCAAGGCAAATTGATAAAGCACTGAGATGGTGCTTATATATATTGAGAGGGAATAGATATATATTAATATTGAGTCTATATATTCAAGTAGGAAAATGTTTACCTATGCAATTCCCATATAATATTATTGATATTATTATATATATTCAATACAAGCAAATTGAAGAAGGTACATGGGTATCCCACTTGGACAAAGAAAAAAGAGAAGAAGGGAAGGTGAGGAACCCTATAAAAGCTGTATTGCCGCATAAGGGGAGACATATGAAGCGAGCTCCATATAAGAATGTGGGAGTGGGATTATATCACATCTCATGCAATTGCAATATGGGTTATGGGGTGCATGTCATGTCATATCATTATTCAACATACAATAATACATGACACATATATCCTTAATCATACATATAGCTATAGCTAGAATTCTTGTTCCTCGATCTTTTTTTAGCTAAATTCACTAATAGAGATAGTAGTTAACAATGGTCGACTCTAGGTTAGGATATGTTTGAGGCCAACAAATCGATGATGGGTGGAATAAAATGATGACTAAACGTAAGAAACGAAAATCAAATTCGAATCCATCTTATTAGTACGTACTATCTAAGATAAATATAAATATCGTCATATTCTTGATTTGTCCTTAAGAAAATTAATGATAACTAAGTTAATTGGCGATACTCCAGACTGTAGATGATGATTTTTGGTCAAGCTTATAATATATGATTTTAACTATATATTGTCAAATATTAACATGGTTAACGCTTATAATAATAATTGGGTTAGACTTTGAACACGTAGCAGGGTTCATTGTCTAGTCTATTGGGATGTGTAGGGGAGTTGGCTTGGAGGCTCAGGCTAGGAGGCAAGTTGGGAGTACTACTCTCAACCTTTTCCTGAGGGGAGTGATGTGTTCCTACCCTACCCACCAAATACTAAAGCCATGAATACCCATCAAAGGGTATACCGTAAACACCCATCAAAGGTATACCGTAAACACACCCACCAAATATTATACCCATGAGCGGTTACCTCATAAATCCACATTCTTGGAAAAAAAACCACGTTCTTGAAATAAGAATGTGGGGGCAGTTACTTACTAAAATCAAGGGTATAAATAAGACCCTTTAAACAACTGAGAAAAGTTAATCATTTTTCATTATCCACATTATATAGAGATTTTGCTCTCAAAAATCTCTCTGACACAACAGAACCTAGCAACACCGCAACAACCACCATATATACCGCCTGCCACCGCGCTCTCACCCTCAAGGAACTGCTCCGGCCTTCCTCCCTGCCACCTCCTGTGGATCCTTATCTGTTTGTGACGTTGCCTCACTCCACATCTCAGAACTTTTGTTTACACAGACTTATCTATCCTTTAAGTTGTTACATAATTTCTTTAAAGCTATACATCAACTATCATTTTCTAATGATATATAGAAACAAAATAAGCTATGCTAATTATTGAAGCTAATCAACTTGTTGTATAGTGCTATATATAATAGGGTAATTATTTGATATACTGTCGGTGTAAATTTTACTTCACAAGTGGGTTGTGCAATTGACACATGTCTATTTTTTTAATTAATTAAGTTTTAAGTATTTCAATCTAGTCCCTGAAGGACACATGTCACCCTTCAGAACCCGTATATGTAGTATGTTAAACTCCACTGACGGTATATATTGTATATTTAGCCATATATATATGATCAATTAATTTATAATACGGATGATTGGTTTTATGATAATGAAAACGTTAGGCAATTGATAGATATGTGAGGGGAGGGAAATCAATAATACAAAGCAAACAAAAAAAAATTGCAGCTTGAAAGCGATAGAGCAAGCAAAAAAAAGAGAAAGAAAGAAGAGGTTTATTATTTTGGATTTTGGATGGTTGAGGTTTGTTTGAGAGAAAGGAAAAAAGAGAGCCCGTGGTTCGAGGGAAGGCTGCCCCCACAGAACATTGACGGCGACTAGATTATCTACCCGTGTTGCCCAAACTGCCCCAAACCCCTGCCCGACAAAGACAAAAGGATCATAAGCTCCTGTCGTTTTCCGCTGCCCGTCCACTCAATATCAGATAAAGTCAGGGGCCAATGGGCAGACGGGCAGCGGGCAATCCCCTCACCCTCGTCTTACTGTCGGTCTTTGGACCCCAAAAGTCTCGCGCACCGGACGGCACGCGCGGTCAGGGGAACCTGACCTCAGCTGTTATCGTACTTCTTCCAACAACAACAACAACAATAATTTTCCTCAAACAACAGAATTCGAGAAACAAAACAACAACAATTCTTCTTTTCTTTTTCACTTCTCTTCTCTTCGATTATGTGTTTCTTTTATGGCAAAAACAAAAACTTATGGTGTTTTCTTGTTTTTTACATATGAACTTTTGGAATGGGTAAAATTTTTTTTTTTTTGCCTTTTGCATTCACATTTCGTTTTCTTTAGGGTTAGCATGTGTTTTTAGGGCAGTTTATGTTACGAAAAAGGGTCATCTCATCTCTTTCTTCATCAACTCGACTGTGCAAAGTTACATTGTGGGGAGCTGTTTCGTTTTCATACTTTGGTCCTTTTTCAGACATGGATTGATGACAAGATTTCAGTCGTCCCAAATTCCCACCTTAGATAATATAAAAATATAGCATATCAATGGAAAATTTTAACCTAAGGTTTTTTTTTTTTTAATTTGGACCGAATTAAATAGTATAGTCTTCTTTGACATAAATGTCCCTTGGATGCAACTTGTTGGATTCAATATTAATGTAATTATCTAATTTGGTTAAGATTAGGATTAATGATGGAGTCGACATGTTAGGTTAACTAACCTAGTGGTGGAATGTCGGTGAAAGCAATTAAATTCCCTTACTCAACTTTGATTATTGGTATATAATGGTGGTATCTTATACATATATAGGCTAGACATGCAACTCTACTTAAAACTCGTGAATTAACCTAAATTAGGAAACCATATCTATGTTTCTCCTCTTTTTTCCACATATATATATGCTCTTAAAAGTGGAAAATTATCAAATTAATTAAGGCAAATTATACAATACACCGGCGGTGGAGTTTAGCAGACTACACAAGCGGGTCCTGAATGGTGACATGTGTCCTCTAGGGACTAGATTGAAATATTTAAAACTTAATTAATTAAAAAAATGGACATGTATCAACTCCACAACCCGCTTGTGGAGTCCAAAATTTACACCGTGGATGTATCAAATAATTACCCATTAATTAATAATTAATACAAATTATAGATAAGAATAGATACAATATGGGTTTTATCATCATGTCTTAATAATAATCCTTTTCCTAAATTAACGATAATCAAAAGTTTAAATAATTAATCCGATAATTATTTTATTGGATATATAAAGTTTGCTAGAAGAACGTCATTTTTATCTTTTTTCTATGGATTTTGCTACACGCCCCTCCATTTTGTCACATACAATATTCCCTCATGATGTGTCCATGATACGTCAGGCCACATGTTATCATTTTATTGATTCCAATATACTAATTATAAATTTTAATTTTTCTAACCCTTAAAATAAAGTTTTAATTTTAATTTAGACTAAACTTAGTGAATTAGTTATATATTTTATTTCTAAAACCCTATAACAATATTATTAATTATGGAATTTACCCTTAAAATAAAAAAAAATTAATTCGGGACTAAACTTAGTGAAACTAGTTTTGTATTTTATTTCTAAAACCCTATAACAATAAATTATTAATTTTGAAATTTACCCTTAAAATAAAAATAAAATTTTAATTTGGGACTAAACTTAGTGAAATTAAGGCTAAACTTATTAAAAAGAATAAAAATAGGAAAAAAAAAAGAGAGAGAGAAAACACGTGACCTAACGTATGATGGAAACATCAGAAAGGAGTATTGTGTGTGACAAAATGGAGGGACAAGAAGAATTATACTTTTTCTATAACAAGAGGCAAAATTAAAAGCTTGGGATAATATGAAAACATGAACTCCAAAACATGGAAAACTAGCTAGCTAGGTCAATGTTTCATTCTTGTCATTGGGATTGATATATATACACTAATCAGCATATTTAGGCCCACCATCTTATAAGATTATTGAAGCATCAATTCGATGAGAGATTTGACATCCGTATAGACTTTTCTTAATTATGATTAGGATTAGGTAATATGCCAAATTTCACATTGTTTTCACTATACACGATTTATATATATATATTAATTAATTAGTCGTTAATTCGCACAAATAGTGCATGATAATAATTAACTAAGATTCAGATATGTATATTTTCTTTGGTAATAATGATAAATTTAGGATGGTGAAAGAATTGACAAATGGTTCCACAAACTTGAAACATGTAGACCCCTCCATGCATTTTTCCCATCGATCTTTCCATTTTTTTCACTTCCCCAATCTTAATTTATAATTTGATCTTCTCTTTAAATTAGCTACTTACGTCGTTGAAAGTTTCCAATTTCATGTTTATAAATTATATCAAGACAATTTGTTCACACAATCATTTTTTATACGGATGACTGTTGGTCAATTTTATGGGTTTTTTTTTTTGTGGGCTTTGATAAGTATATAGTAACAAACAGATGTATAAGAGATTGAATCATGCACGTTGATTTGTAAATTGTCTGAAATTATAAAATTAGGTGAAATAGTGTCTTAATATTGAATGAATATCTAATTCAGTCTCAATGTTGATGACCAAAAGGGTCGCTTTTGTACCTTTTTTAACGAAATTTCATCATGAACTTCCTCCTAATTGTGACCCAATTCACACAATTACAGCAATCAAATCATTGCCGGTCTCTCACAATTCCCTGAAAATGTTGTTTTTTTTATTTAAAATTCATTTTCGTTATATTAAAGACAAAAAAAAAAGTTAATTTATCATATTGATCAAGGTCATGTTTACTGTACCGATTCATCGGTTGTTTGGCTGGTGGATCGGTGCACCGATCAAATGGAGTCTTAAGTGTAATTTTCGTTTCAATCGCTGCTCTAATAATTTCATCTGTACAGTACCTATTATAATCTGTATAGTGTAATCTCATCTGTACAGTTACTAAACAGTGTCAATCACACCGCTACTGCACCGCTTTACTAAACGGAGCCCAAGTCTTATAATAATAGGGTTTTGATTTGTGTTAGGTGTGTGTAACGGAAGATACAAAATATAATGATTTTAATTTCACTAGCAAAAAACCCAACTACCCTACTCATGAGTCACGAGTCAGATATATGAGTCATGGCTTGTAACACGAATCTTATTATTTTGTCACTTATTATATCAAAAAACTTTATATATAGCTTCTTTTCCAATCAGGCATTTGCTTGAATGATACAAATCTTATCTTTAAAGGACATTTGCCTTTTGCATACGGATTGATCATCAATTTCTATTTTTCTTCCCAATGAAACCATTACACTCAACACTTTTCATATTACTACAATTTTAATTTTCTTACACTTTTGTACCCAATTCTTTATTAGGCTTTGTTTGGAAAGTGTTTTTTTTTAACTTGATTTTAAAAAAAAAAGTTTGTTTGGGTATTATAAATAAATTAATTAGAATTATAACTAATAAATGATGCAATTCTATATAAATTCTATCGTATATGTATTGTATTGAATCTACTATAATACTATTCTCTAATATTATACCACCAAACATTCACTCGCTAAAATAAATTAACGGAGAGCAAATCAAAATAACAATTCAGATCAATCTCAACATTAATGTGTAATATTAAGTGTAATTGTTAATTTTTTTTCTTATAAATTGTCATTCATAGCTTTAAAATCTTTTTTGTATGTATATGTATGAATAATTACAAAATCAAACACATCAAATAATGGATGATTGAGCTCTAGCCCCATGCCCCATGTTATGTGTAAATATAATCTTGTCAATTCAAATCCACACGTGTGAATAATTACTCTTTTTTATCAAGCAAAATTAATGCACGTGTAGCACACACAATGGAGATTGGAGATGCCAATATTGCCAATTATCGTGCTTCACTCATGCAACCATGCTCTAATTAACCCTTGCTAATTAATACTAAAAATATCTATAGAGTAGAAATTTAATTAGAAGTTAATTAGAGAAATAGAGAAGGGAGGGGCAAAATTGAAGGCATAAGTCTCGGTCAGTGGCTTTATAGCTGGGTGGGGACATTGAACTTTACACGTACTTCCATGTGATTAGCTCTTCCCTGTAATGATGGTTTTTGAACACACCATCTTCGCCAAGGAAACCTTGATTATATATCTCTCTCCCTCTATTCCTTTACGAAACTTGATTATTGTTATCATTATCATATTCCCTCTACTCTCCTCCACTTCCACCATTTTATATTCTTCCAAAATCTTTTTGCTACTATATTTTTTAATTATTGTTACTACAATGGAGCACTATACTATACACTAGCTAGAAGAGCCCATTTTCAAAAATTTTAAAATCCAAAGGCAAAATGTTAATTAGTGTGTGTCTTAATGCATAAGACACCATATATAAGATGTTTATCATTATAAAAATTATTATGTATTAATCATATATATGTTCTTCACTTTGTTTTATGTAATATACAATAAATGAAAAAATATGACTAAAAATATACAATAGAAATTCAATTAATATATAGGTGTTTACATATAGATCCTCCCATTCATTAAGAACTCCATTATTTTTCTTCCTTTAATTAAATCCACATGACATGCTTAAGTTTTTCAATATATGCACGAAATTTTTACAAATTTTCTTTTGAGAGAAAAAAAATTTACAAATTTAATATCATCAAGTCATGAAATTAAATAGTATTCCATATATATAACTTGTCAATTTGACCGATTGAGATAATATGGGGTAAAAAAACTATACAAAACCTTTTAACGAATTTAGGTTATAATAATGTTAAGGGTAGACTAGGAAATAAAGAAAAAAAAAAAAAAAGGGAACATTTCACTTCCCTCCAAAAGCCGCTTACAACCAAAATTTTAATCCAAAACCCACTTGTATTTTTCAGATGAAAAATAAGAGAAGAATAGACACTAAAGTAAGTAGCCTTCTTTTCTTTTCCTATTGATTGTATAGGGCTATATTAAAGCATCCCCACCCTCTATCTTCTATTCTTTTTCACCCACCCAAAAAAATTCAAAGCAAAAGCCAAACCCAAAGCTTACATTCAACTGAACTGATCACAAAGGCAACTCATGTTTCCACCCTCCATCTTCTCTTTCTCATAACACATAAGTTTTCAATACACAAACAAAACCTACTTTAGCTTTTCCACTAACTCAAAAAAGACTCACCCCTTCCTTTGCTTTTCTTGTTTTTGGATTGTTGTAGATCATCTCCAAAGAAGAAAAAAGAAAAGAAAAGAGAAAGATAAAAGAGATCATGATTCAAGAACTCCTAGGAGGTGCAGGGTTAATTGGTGGAGAGAGGAAAATCTCCATTAATGGAAGCATATTGGAAGGAACCCCAACTACTAATTCTCCATCACCATCTCCTTCTTCTTCCTCAACTTCAACAACAACTACAACTACTACTAATAATAATTCTTCAGCTTCAGGTTCAGCAAATTCAGAAAACCAGAATTTGAGGTGCCCAAGGTGTGATTCCGCCAACACGAAGTTCTGTTACTACAACAACTACAATCTCACTCAGCCTCGTCACTTTTGCAAGACTTGCCGTCGCTATTGGACCAAAGGCGGTGCTCTCAGGAACGTTCCTATTGGCGGTGGATGCAGAAAGAACAAGAACACTACTATTTCAGCAGCCGTGGCGAAATCATCAAGTGTTGCTAAGATGAAAACGGTGGCTTCCGAGATTGGAAGATCTGGCCTTGGAAATGGGTTTGATCATCATGAACTTCAATCTCCACTTCTTTGGGCTTCACCTCAAAGTTCTCATCTTCTTGCCTTGTTGAGAACTACCCAAAACCCTAACAACCCTAACACTTTATCTAGTATTAAGGAAGAGGTGAGTTTGCTTGGATCGCAAACTATGAATATGATGAATGAACCAGCGGCGGTTTCAACTGGTGCACTAAATGGTCGAACCCTAGGGTTGGATCCTCTTAGCCAGGTTCCTTCTCTTGGACTTTGCAGCCCATTCTGGAAAAACAATCAAGCTCAGCATCATCAGAGTAATGGGTTCGTACTTGGGGAAGTTCAAAACACAGGGATACAAGAACTGTATCAAAGGCTTAAATCATCATCAACAAATTATTACTCTGATGGCTCGGCAGTAGTTTTAAGCAATGTGGGTTCTTCTGCTTCTTCGTCTTCAACTTCTTCATCCATTTTGGAGTCGGCTCCCGTGGCTGCAGGAGGAGAATTGGGTTACTGGAATCCGGTATTTTCATCATCTTCATGGTCTGATCTTCCTACAACTAATGGTGCATATCCTTAAAAAGAGAAACCCTTTTCTTTTTTCTTTCATTTTATCGATCTCACCTTTTCTAATATGCTAATGTTGTCGTTTTTTCTTCTGTTATGCCTTCTCTAGTATATGATGAATATGGCTCTAGGGTAGCTTTTCAGGTTGTTTCTTCTTTCTTTTTTTCAATTCTTTTCTTTTTAAGTGTGTTTTAAGGTGTGGTTAATTAACTTATGATATGAGAGTGTACCAAGGATGAAGAAGGAAGTGGAAATATGGAAAAATATGTTAGGTGTTTTTCAAATTCTCCTTGTTGAAAATGGTGACTTTTGACATAAAATTTGTCTCCAAATTGGCTAGACCATAATTTCTTAGCCAGGTATATATTCAAGGGTTCAATGTGAGCATGGTGAAGTTAATTTCCTATAGTTTTTGAAACTTTAAAAAAAAATAATAATACACTATACAAAAACTAGAAGAGAATAAATTGACACATGGCTATCTTGGTTAACTCAAAAACTTTATAGGGTTTTAATTTTGATAAACTAAAAATATAAATTGGGTGTCATGAACTGGTGGGATGCATATGAAAATGAAGATTCTCTTAATTGTTTTGTTATGAGAAAGTGATGAAATAAGTTTTAAAGCAGCCTTTGGGAAGAGTTTCCGTAAACAGCAATTTGATTCTCGCAGTGGTAAGGATTCCAACTTGCAGCCTTATGTTAAAGAGTTTGGTGTCTGCCCCTTGCCTGCTTCTCTGGAGACTAGCCTTTCAGTTTTATTCCCTTCTTTTCTTTTTCTTTCTTTTTTAAATAATTTCAATCCCTCACTTTTTTTCCCACTTTTTCTCTAACATTTTGTTCAATTTTTTGAGATCATACGGAAATTAATTAGATACTTTTTCCATGAAAGCTTGTGACATTAGCTTTAAGCTTTCTTCTAAACTTGACTTCTTATAACCTTTAGCCTTTAAATGTCATCCCCATATAGCTAAGCAAGAAATCTCTACACTTTTTTTTTTGAATTAATCATTTATAATTTTGAGTGCTATCTAATTAATTAGCATTCATCTCAAAATTGCATTCGAACATTTGACTCAATAACAAGCAATAAGAGCCTTAGTTTGGTAATGATTATGGCAAAGATATCGATGTGTACCGATTTAGGTCCCTCTTATAGTGCACATACGATCCGATGGATGATTGTTATTGGTCATTTTCATCATCATTTTCAAGCCATTTACTTAGTTTACTATACATATCTTTCTAGTTTTGTCATTCACGAATGGAACAACTCTATGTTTGCGCTCTAAGTTTGCGGCAGAATCGATTGAAACTTTTGAGTGTTTTACTTTATTTTCAAACTTGTGCATGTTCCCACACAGCATATATATATCATTTGTCTAAATGAGCTGGCTATTGACTGGAATAATGAAACTTGTTTTTCAAGAAAAACATATGGGCAATGAAAATGTTAATCATGTTTATCATTTAGCACATTAATTTCCACAAAGCTAGAAAGGGAAAATTGTTTATTGAGATTACTAGAGAGAGTAATCTAGCTAGATAGCTAGTAGAAACAAATTAATATCTAAAAATTTTGCCCTTGTGCCCTCTAAAGCCTAAGTGCTCCCCCATATGTTTCTTCCTAAACAGTCACACCCTCGTAACTGAAACTGAAGGGGGGGGGAGAAAACAGAAAATTTTAGCTGATGAAGAACAAAAAATTACACCAAATTTTGACAAATCTTCTATTTGGCCTTGCCACAGCGTAGTGCATTAAGAGGAATATCGGCCTCTGTGAACAGACTTTTTTCGTCGTTCCAAACTTTGAGATAAACTTGCTGGCCAAGGTACCTCCTTTCCCAGATTTGTGACCTCAAGTTCCACATTCCTTTGTTGTCCATGGACACCATGACTGCAGTCCAGGAAGCTGGATATACCTGAACTGTGTGTCTAGAAATACCATCAGCCAGATTATACTTCTTCCTTAATTTTGGTGTCCAAGTGCCAGAGCCATACCTAAAAACCAAAAAAATTCCAAACAACATGTTAAATAATCGTTAAGCAACTAGTTTTTACTTAAGCAAATTAAGGATGTTTTGCATACCCAACAACATAGAAACTAGATCCATCAAGATGCCAAGACTGGATGGCGGCTTCGGTGTTCTGGAAAACAATTTCAACATAATCATGAAGGGTGATTCCATAGACAGAGACACCTAAAACTGCAGGCCCTGGAACAGGAGTATCCTTGGTCGAATTTAGCTTGAAGACACCGGGAATGTTAAACCAATCTGCAAGCTTCAATGGGGTGGTTGGATCCACATAGGAAACTCCATTAACAGCATATCTTAACTTTCCATTAATCTTTGTCTTTGTATTTGCCAAAACAAGAGTCCTCACAACCTTAATTGCCCCATAGTGGAATGACCCTTGAGGATTAGGCCTAGCTGCATTTGCTGTCAAGTTCAATCTAAAACACACAAAAAACAATTAAACGTTAGGATTTATGGCTAATTAACAATTACTAATTATGCAGAAAACAGATTCATCGATGTTCGACTATATTAATTACCTGATGGTCCTGGCTTGTTTCATGGACCAGTGGATTTGGTAAGTTGGGCCAATAGGCAATGGCAAAGAGGCTTGAGTTTTGGAACCCTCATATTGAAGAATAGCAGTAGTTGTGAGAACAGGCTTTGTGAATCGGCTAGAAGCTACAATGTAGAAATTTTTAAGTACGTGTGCACGTAAGGTAACCAAAACAGCTACAGATTGACCAGCATGGATGTCAATGGACTCGTAAACTTCTTGTAAAGTATGGCTTCCTTCAACCTCAATAAGAGTCATCGTATGACTCTGGATCCTGAAGTTGATTGATGTCGAAATTCCCACATTTGTAATCCTAAACTTGTATGTTTTCCCTGCAATTATGTTCATATCCAAGCAAAATTTAGCATATTCATGAATCCCCTGTTTAGGCTAAGTAAAAAAATCGGCGTTAACCAATGCCAGGTTGGATTGAGTGGTAAGTAGCTCGTTCCAGCATAAGTAGATCGCAGGTTCGAAACCTTGCGTAAGCTCTAGATACCGGGTGGGATTAAAAAAAACCGTTAATTTAGACCAAGTGATATATTATATATACCTTTCTGACCAGTGAAAATTGCAGATTGGTGGAGACCATTAATGAGAAGGCCATCAGGTTGAGGAAGACTCAAGCCTGAATCCAGCCTTTTCTGCAAGGCCTGTGGAAAATTAAACCAGTTGAGTTAGAACATTATTACAAATTACAGATTGGAGCCAGACATCACATGTTTCAAAATGGTAAATAAAATACCTTGTTATCGGCGGACTTGTACCAATCTCCAACAAGCAGAGTGAATTCTCCGGCAGGGGCAGGGTAAGGAATTGAGATGACAGACCTTTGTTGAATGTTGATAGCTCCAAAACCACCAACGGCTCTGTGCAATAGAGTGGAAGGATAATACATGTAAGTTCCAATTTGATCTTTCATCTGGAATTTGTATGTCCAGTTTGAGTGTGGAGGGATTGGGCAATTGGTCCCAAGCACACCATCTTGCCATGAAGTTCTCCTCTGTTTAATTCCATGCCTGAAATGAAATTGCAGACCAAAATTAATTAACCCTTTGATCATTAAATATATGAATCAAAACATATAATAATTAACAAGGAAGTTGAGCAGTAAGTACCATGTAATGAGGAAGGGTTCATCTAATTGATTAATGACATTAACAATTATGTTGTCATTAGTCACAGCCTCCATTGTTGGTCCAGGAAATTGATTATTAATCAGAATGACCTGCAAATTTTGTTGAGGAAAGAAAATTATTATTTCTTTAAAAGCAAAAACATTAAAAAATGATGCTTGGGGATTTTTGAAATGAACAAACCTTTTGGTAAACACCAAGTGGATTTCTTGTTCCATAGGTGACTACCCAATTAAAGTATCTATATGGATCTTCTGCATTGGCACAGAAGACACTAAAGCAAGCCAAAATTCCAAGTAAAAATTGAAGGAAAATGGCCTTTCTCATTTTATCCCAAGTATATATATATTTCTTCCCAAATTAATCTCTATGCCCTGAAATCATGTAAAACAGAAAACATGTGACGAAGAAATCTCATGAAAGCTCTTGCTAAGTTGCTATAAGTTGATTGAGTAACAATTGATTGAAAACCGAAAAGGAAAGAAAGAGATATACCCAATGAAGTTCCACCGATCGAGTCTTTTCCGAAGAAATGGAGGTGGAACAAAAGGAATGAGACACTTGGTAGAGTCGTGTTAGTAACAAGGAACACCTCGTTTGTTCTTATATATTGGGGCATGAATCGAAGAAAATTTGAATGCAAATGCTCACATGGACTCAACAATTAATGCATGCAAATGCCAGAGCTCTTTTGCGGCGCACTTCATGCTCAACTCCATAAGCATTCCCAACTCATTTCTTCACCTGTAAATAATAGTAATATATAATAATTAATTAATAAGTTAACTGACTAGGAAGAAGTTCTTGAGAACAACAGAACCGTCCAATTAATGAGGTTTTTTTTTTTTTTTATATGATTATAAAAGTTTTTGTCTCACTATTAATGAAGATATATGTGATTAATAGTAAACTAAATAGGATAAAATTTTTGTGTGGACTTAGATTTGGAAGCGTCGGCTATGGCAAGAGAGGAAGGACCGAAGATCTAAAGAAGCGATAACGGCGCAGCCGAGTACGGATCCTAATTTATGGCAAGAATTTAATCAAATTTGACCTTCCATAAAATTAAAAAGAGAACGCGGTGGGAGAAATGGGTTCAATTTTGGGTCTTAATTAATCTCTTATAATGAAGAGATAAATAGGAAAAAGAGATTAAAAAAAGGGTAATTATTTGATACATCGGCGGTCTAAATTTTGGACTCCACAAGTCGTGGAATTGACATATATCCATTTTTTTAATTAATTAAGTTTTAAATATTTCAATCCAGTCCCTAGAGGACACATGCCATCCTTCAGGATCTACTTGTATAGTCTGTTAAACTCCACTGCCAATGTATTGTATAATTTACCTAAAAAAAAAGGAGAATTTTAAGGTTGGTTGATGCTGGATCACATGTAAAAAGAGAAGCAAGACCCGAAGACAAAGGTTTCTACTTTTGATATAAGATGGACGATTTCATTTCTCAAAATTTCGATCTCATTTTTTTCGAGATTTTCAACTTATTTTCTTGTTATATATTGGCTTTGATAATCCATGATTAAGCACATTGTTCTTTTTTTTTTCTCCTTTGGTAATAAGGATTAACGAGACTGGCCGCATAAATACTTCAAGGCATCAAGATTAATGGAAAATTAGTCAAATTCCCACTTCCAATTCCTTTGATTGCACTTTTTTGCTTGGTAACTTGGAAAAGGGTTTCTTTCACGTATACCCCTCTCTTTCAATTTGTTTCCATAGGTAATTATTTTAAATGATATGTACAAGATTTTTTTTTAGGGTACAAGGGAAAATATCAAACATCTAAATGAGAATCCAATCTCAATTAAGAAATTAGTTTAAATAACTGAGATTTGAACCTAGGACCTCACAGTCCAGACATGCTGTACTCACCAATTGAACTAACAACTCGATCGGGTGCATATATACAAGATTTCTCTACTTCATTTACTAAGTTTTGATTATGAGCTAATTATTACTCTTATTAAAAAATATAAAATTATAAAAGTCAATCTTAGCAACAACACATGCAGCCTAATTAATCAATTTTCATTGGATCCACACATGCAAGGCTTTGCCAATACTTCAATGATCACTTAATTGTGCTAGTGGGTTACTGCAAGAAGTCAATTCTAATTGATTCTTAATGTAGGGATAATCCATTGGAGTTGGACTAGAGTCAAAAAATTCAATGATTAATGTAGATTTATATTATACATATAAAGTTTGGAAAATCTTGCAAGCATTAAATTAAGCATATATCAGATGGTACCAGTACCATCTGGTACAAGATCTCTCTCCTTGGTAAATAGGAAAAAAAAATTAAAATTTGCAAAGTCAACTAGAAACTATTTTGATAGGCAATTGTTTTCAGAAGAATCAGAATTCAGAGATGAGAAAATGAATCCCAAGAACAGATCTGGCAAAGTGGCAAAGGGGATCGAAAGGGAAGATGGGAAATTAACTATATTACGTACACATGTGAAATTTATTTCCTGGCATGTGCCCTTTTATTTAGTCTAATATAAACTAGCCCACAACATTGACAATTTTTTTTTTGAGTTATACAAGTGAACTCTCATTACAATCCAATTAAATCTCTATATGTCCAAATATCTAAATGAGAATTCAACTCAAATCAAGAAACTATCATAAATAAATCATCTACTTACCTATCAAATACACAAATTACAATAAACTAAACTCACATTCTGTGAGACTTAAACCCAGGACCTCACAGTTCAAGCACGGTGCACCTACCAGTTGAACTAATAACTCGGGTGCGCGTTGACAATTTATTTAAACTTTAAACAACCGAGTAAAAAATATATTTGGATATTTTTCCTTTAAGGTCTTAAGTTTCTAGAATGAACATTGCTAATCAACTCAATGTTACAATGATAGTTTATATTTAGTAACTTTCGATGTTGATTTAATGTTACGATGAAATGTTATTAAAATTAGCTTTTTTCTTAAATTGGGTGGTATAGTTTCAATGTCTCCTAAACAAGATTTCATATTCGAGTCTTACGAACAAAGAAAATAAACACGGAGAGAGCTTTCTCCCGGTTAAGATCCAACGTGACTTAATATTTTTTTTTCGTCTGAAGATCCAACGTGACTCGATTCCAGATTAATCGAGACCCAATATTGACCGTCAGATAGCGAGGTTTATACCAAAAAATTAACCTTTTCCTTCCCTAAGAAACAAAAGAATTATCCTTTTCCTTTTTGGATAGTTTTGATGGCCCATAAACTTGAAAGCAGACTAGTCATCCATCACCCAAGAAAGTTATAAGTCCAGTGTGATTCATAATTAAGATAGAGATGATAAGTTATAGGAAGGTAGGGGCCATTACCCAGCTAGTTTGGGCTCACAGCAACGTGGGAACCATGGGCTAGTTACTTAAAGAGGCGAGTTTGGTTAACTAGCGGTTGAGTTTTAATGGGCGATTTTATTGGTCCCGAAAGCTATCTTAAAGCCCAACAACAAATACCCATCAAAAACAAAAATGATTCCCGCCGAAACTTGCTCTAGGCAAAGCCAGAAGAAGCACCAAGATTGAATTCAAGAGTTGTCCAATATGCTCAGATTAACATGTCAAGATTAGATTATCATTTTAATCCCCTTGGAAAAATTTTCAAGAGTTATCCAATGTATTCAGTTTAACTTTAGATACAGCAGAGCCAAAAGCTTCTTAATACGAATACATGGTTGAAAATTAATGATAATAAAACCTCATAACTTTTCTCCAGGAATATAATTTAAGCCCTTGGAGCTAATAATACAGTAATAGTACAATGAAATGAAGGTAATTTTTTCTAAGCTTTTCTAAGATATACAAATGAAAAAAAGGCCAAACATTTCAATCCACTCTCTTTTCTCTCTTATCTATTTTCTCCGTAGTCAAACTCTCATGACTGGAAATACAGATTTGGTATCAATGGGAAGGGTTAATCAGATTTAAGGGTGGCGACCAACAGCTTTGCCGCAGAGTAGGACATTATTGGGAATGCCATATTCGTTAGTAAGACTGCGAACAGGATCAAAGACTCTGAGGTAGAATTCTTGCCCCAGATATCGCCTTTCCCATATTGCAGACCTCATGTTCCACATCCCTTGGTTGTCCAAGGAGATCAATATGGTGGTCCAAGAATTTGGGTATACCTGCAAGAGAAAGATGAATCAGTAGCAAGAAAAAGATTATAGCATTTTTCATATCTAAAATAAGTTGCAATTAACTTGAAGTCAAGATGATGACTCAATGAAAGGAAGCATTTTTACAAAGAATGCACATTATGGTTAATGAAAAGAACATCATAATTCAGAAGTGGTCCTTGGCATGGTTTACCTGAGTGGTGTGTCTGGTAAGAGCATCAACTAGATTGTAGGTTTTTCTCTTTTGTGGTGACCACTGTCCGGAGCCGAAACTGCATATATATTGTAATGCAAATGGTAAGAACATATCCAGGCAGAAGGGAGAAAAAAGTTCAAACATGGCAATAGTGACTCACCCAACAACCCAAAAGTCATAACCATCAAGATGCCAAGATTGCATGGTGTTTTCGTTGTTCTGGAAGACAACTTCAAGGAAATCATGGAGAGAAGTTGGCAAAACAGAGCTAGCTACAGTTGCAGCACCACCAGAAGGAACACTTTGGAGTGCATTCATGCTAAAAACTCCAGGGATGTTAAAATAATCAGCAAGCTTCAGAGGGGTATCGGGATTGATGTAGGAGACACCGTTTACTGCATAACGCAGCTTTCCATTTATCAAAGATGCCGAGTTGGCCAATACAATTGTCTTAGTTGGTTTTATCATCCCATAATGGTATGAACCCTGAGGATTGGGCCTGGCTGCATTTGATGTCAAATTCCACCTGTCACGAAAAACAAGGAAAATGGATGATATGAGATCGTTTATAGCTCTCAATTCAGCATTGAATAGCTTTAAGGTTTCAATAAGTCAGCTCATCTTCCATTGGCTAGTACCTGTAAGTTCTGGCTTGTTGCATTGACCAATGAAATCCAGATGCAGGAGCAGCCGGGAGTGCTCCAGAAACTGCGGTCTGTGAGTTTGAGTAGTGCAAAACTGCAGTTGCAGTGAGAACGTTCCTAGTAAATCTTGTGCTCGCGACAATGTAGTAGTCCTTTGGTTGTTGATTCAGGGTTACCAAGACAGTTACAGATTGGCCCACGTGTACGTCAAGAGAGTCATACATGTTCTGAAGTACATGAGATCCTTCAACTTCAACTAGTTTCATTGTATGGCCCTGAATTCTGAAGTTTAGCGAGGTGGATAATCCAACATTTGAGATCCTGAACATGTAAGTTTTGCCTGAAACCACACAAAAAACTTATTTGGTAAGGGCATGAATGAATATAATTGAATGATTAAACTTAATTCTTAAGAGGTGACGGGAGTATATGAGTTAGAGTTAAGGATAACCTTGATCTCCACTGAAGGTATTCTGAGTCTGGCCATTAATGAGGACTCCATCAGGAAAGGGCAAAGATTTTCCTGAGTCCAAAGTTTGTTGCAATGTCTGCAAAACGGGAGACAATATAAAATGAGGGAATTATACATGGCATGAACTCATTTGGACCTTGGCAGAAAGGTAAATATTCACAGCCCTTCCACAAAACATGCAGAATTAAAACTTGTTTTCTAGACTCATGTAAACATTCTGGCAAAAAAAGATTCTTGTAAACATAGAAACTCGCAGGTATTCACATGTTTACTATCCATAAATGAAGAAAAAGCCCATTTTTCCATAAACAATGGCAAATTCCAACAAGTTGGTGCAGCAACAAATAATTTGAGATATCCACTTAACCATCTTGTCAGCTTCCAAGTTTTTGTCTAATCTCAAACATACAATGTAGCACATAGTTTCACCATAATGCAAATGAGGATCAAAATGATTTTTTCATTTTCATAGAAATGTTGGTATAAGAACGCAATAACAAGAACCAAAATTTAACTGGAAGGCATCTCTTTTTAGATGTATGTAATGCTCTTTGAAGGGAAAGTAGATACAGAATCCCAAATAAGAATTTGCTCAAAGCTCAAGCTCAATCCTAGGAGATGGAAAGGTTCAAAATCCCAACTGAAATTCTTATATACTGAAACCTTGTTTTGGAAATGCAGGAATCATAATTGGTCAGTTAGTAACTTACAAGCCTTTCTAAATGCTATCATTAGTTCGGATTTAAGAACAATGTCAGGAGAAGGGGAAAACAGGGGAAGTGGAAAAGAAAAGGGTGAAAGTGAAAACTAACCTTATGGCTAGTCTTGTACCAGTCACCAATGAGTAAAGTGAAATCTCCAGCAGGGGGTGCATAAGGGATTGGAATCACACTTCTATGGATGATATTGAGTGCTCCAAATCCTCCGGCAGCTTTATGGAAAAGAGTTGATGGGAAATATGTGTAGCTACCAATCTGATCCTTGGCCTGGAACTTGTAGGTATAGTTTGAGTTTGGTGGGATAGGGCAATTGGTTCCCAACACTCCATCCTGCCACGAGTTCTTCCTTTGCTTGACGCCATTCCTGTTTTCATTAAAACAAGCCCACATTATGACAAACCCATGAGTCTAGAGAGCATAATCAAGTTAACAGAGTACAAAATAGAACCTTTATCTAAAAATACTAAATACCCAGAAAAAGATAGCTCCAGGAAACAATTTTCCTTGTTCAAAGTTTTCATCTTTCCTTGCTATATTTACAAAACTGAAAGAACAAGTCTTGCTTTCCCCATCATTTCCAAGATTCATGAATAAAGTCTAAACTCGATGGGTGTAAGAAACAGCAAATGGAATCAAAATTTCCTAATGCAAAGAATTACAGTATAATTGAGAGGAACCAAGAAGAGAGAAGAAGAAGAACTCACCATGTCAACAAGAAAGGCTGGTCAAGCTTGTTAATGAGATTCAAGATAATGTTGTTGTTAGTCACCACTTCAAGCTTTGGTCCAGGAAACTGACCATTGATGAGAATAACCTTCCAAAAACAAAGAAAGATCGAAACTTTTCAGAAACCCAAGAAGATTAACATCAAAGCACATTACTTTTCCATTAATCAAAACAAAAATCTTCCATTTTTACCAACCTGCTGAGGAGTCCCAAGAACCGATCGAGTGCCATAAGTAACCGTCCAAGTGTAAAACAAGTAAGGGTCTTCAGCATTCACAATGGGCACACTCAAAACAGCCAAAACTCCAACGAGCAAATGGAGCATGACTGCTTTTCCCATTTTCGTTTTTCTAACCCAGAAAAATGCCAAACTGAACATAAACAAACCAAGAATCGTTTTAGTAAGTCATAAACAACAAAAAGCTGGCAGAATTGGATTATCAGAATCTATCTCACACGATCTTGCCTGAAAGAGAAACTTACCAGATTTAAAAGACTCCTTGGAAAGTAAAACTATTTTGAGGTCACAATCTAAACAAGTACAGAGTTTTTATAAGAACCAAAGCGGGAAAAAGCTACCCAAGATACTGTTTAACAGGCTAATTGCCTTTTTTATTGTTTTTATATATTTCTTTAATCTAAAAATATAACCTTTATTAGAAATTTATATGATTGTTTCTGCTAAGGTTTCAGTTAATAGCTAAACATATTCGGCGCATTTCACGCGTTTCCGCGTTATGATAATTGCTTCCAGCTGAAGTTTATTTCCACTCATTCACTTCACCCTTTTCTTTATAAAATTAAATAAAATAAAATATTACTACTAATATGAATTTAAAAATTTTACTTTTCCTGTAATCTCGCCATTGATTTATATCCTTTTTTTTTTTCCTTTTTCTCTTTACTTCTTTTTCTTTTGACCCAGAACATAAATTAGCTGTATTGTTGGACCTGTTTGTAATGAAAGAAAAAGGCAAAAAAAGAGTCTGGAAATAGGAAGTACTAATTAATTGGTGTTTCAACAAATATTTGTCATGTTAAAAAAGATTAAGAGGTGATTTAATTCTTATAATTAATGAAAAATGAAACTCCAATCTTCTAACCTTATACATTATTTAATGTACTGGAAATGTACAGAAAATAATAATGGCATTGGATATGGTTAGCAATTGTAGGTGTAAATTTTGATAAATTTTATGATTCTCACAGGGGAAGATGAATTAAATAAATCACCTCACATGCAGACCGAAAACAAGTAGAAGTGGTCCAATCATACATAAATTGTGTAGCTTTGGAACTGGGTCTGACACTCCATATAAATCCATTTGTTTTAATTTCCTTTTCTTGTTTTGGTGAATGTGGCATTGGCAGCCAATAAAAGTGCCAATCTTTTCTAGTCACCATCCCATTTATCTGCATGAGAAAAACAATAGAATAGAGTAGGCAAAGGAAAAACAGGGAGTTTTATTAATGGAGTTATGTGGAAGTTGAGAGAATCCCAATTGAGCAAGTTGGTAGCTTCGTTGTCTTCTTGCACTTTTTTTAGGGTTGTTGGATTATTTTCTGTATGTTAGCTGGCTTTTCTTAAACCTTGAACTCGAACAAAATTCAAACAGGTTTTTCAGTTTAAGTCTCATTAACATTATCTATTTTGGGGGGCACATGTGCTCCATAGGAACCATATCTCCCTGGTTATGGCCTCCATTCTTCTCCCACAACTCCAAAATTATACAACAAGTTCAAAGTCAACCATTTTCATTTATTATAGTAAACCCTTTTCTTCTTAATTTCAATGAGTTCCTTCAAAGTGAGTTCAATAGAGTATTAGTGAAGACCCAAATATAAAAGTTCAATAATTCCAATTTATAAGTTAAGTTTTAAAATGGTTACTTACTACTTAATTATATGCATCGTTGGAAGCTAAGGTGTACTCAACTAGTATAATTCAAGTAGAGTGTATACAATAATTAAACCCGTATCTTTGGAATATTATGTGGGGAAATGAATATGGGGGTCAGAATAATACAGTCGAGTTGAGTTCTTTAATATGAAAAATATTAGGAGTATATGATTAATTAAATTACTAATAATGCTTAAGACATTCGTTAATGAAATTCGTAAATAAATAAAATCAAGTAAAAGTCAAGGAGAGAAATTATAAGGAGGGCCCTTGGATAAATGAGTTGTCACGTGAGATGTCGGGCAAATGGATATGAGGTGGGAAGTGGGAACCACACGGGTTTTCGGTTTTCCATTCCATTGCCGCACCGCTTAAAAATCACCATAATAATTGCCCATCCATGAGAAGAAGAAGAAGCTCATAGCCCCATAGAGTCATAGCTTTTGCAAAATTCGTGGTGAAGAGTAATTCCTTTTGGGATTCGACAATGTCCCACCACTTTGTTATGACCAAGGTAAGCAATTAATAATCCCTCTCTTTCACATTTGGATATTAGTTAATTAAGGTTTTCATTTATATCTAATCTCATGTTTAATTAAAGTTTGATTTGTAGCGTACAAGTTGTTAGCCCAACTGGTAGGTGCACCGTGTCTGAACTGGGAGGTTTTGGGTTCAAGTCTCATGGGATGTGAGTTTAGTTTGTAATTTGTTTATTTACCTATTTAATAGGTAGATGATTTATTTATGGGAGTTTCTTGAGTTCCAGGGGTTTATTTATGGTAGTTTCTTGAGTTGATTTCCCATTTAGATGTTTGAGCATAAAGGGTTTTATTCTGATGATGATTTATTTATGGGAGTTTCTTGAGTTCCAGGGGTTTATTTATGGTAGTTTATTGAGTTGATTTCTCATTTACATGTTTGAGCATAAAGGGTTTTATTTTGATTGTAATGAGATTTCACATGTACCCGCTAAAAAAAGTTTGATTTTGTAATATTAGAGTGTGTTTAGGGTAATGATGATGACCGGTGAACCTTATAACGATTGCGGTTTTATTCTGATTGTAATGAGATTTCACATGTACCAGCTAAAAAAAGTTTGATTTGTAATATTAGAGTGTGTTTAGGATAATGATGATGACCGGTGAACCTTATAACGGTTGCGTGAAAATATGGTTATATATATATATATATATATATATAGAGGCAATTCTCTCAAACTGACCAATTTCAATTATATGCACTTTCGAAGTACTAAAAATTGATCAATTGGATTTCTGTATAGCATTGATCGATTTGGGTTGGGAGAATCATAACCCTAACACAGCAATACACGACGTCTTTCATGCATGCTCTGTTATTACATTAATTAATTTATAAAAAATAAATAAAGTTAAGAAAATAATGATGAACACCTTAAATAAACAAAAGAAACGATGGGGATATATAGTTGAATAATATTAATGTGTTCATTATAGTGTTTGGTGGAAAATGAAACAAATAAAGGGTGACAAATTAAATAGATGGTGAAGCAATTGAGAGGATTAATACTATATAATGATGGGATGAGCATGAAGGATCATATCCCCCACTTAATTAAAATTGAAAACTGAAATTGAATTGAAATCTATCAAGATAAACACTTAAAAGGACTATCTTAAATTCAAATTCATTTATTTGTTAAACAATATAAATTTATCAGTTTCTGGGTGACTTGTACTTTATCTTTAAAACCACATATGCTTATGGTTATGTGATATGTCTTTAGGTGTCCGTAAATTGCAAAACACTATGACTAGATTTTGTTTAATTGTTTTGTTCTTAATTTGTTCCTCTCTGGTCTTTTTTTTTTTTTGACAAAACAGAACCAAAAATAGTGTACTCTTATAATTAATGGGTCAGCCATGTTTTTCAAGGAATCGGGCTGCCAACTAGTCTTGGAGGCTGCTGTGATGGGCAATGAGCCCAAACTAGCTGGTCTGTTTCCGAATAACGTGGGCCTTTAACTTGTCTTGTAACTAGGCCTAGAAAGTCGAAATCCCGAAGTTTCTTTTTTTTCCTGAGAAAATTTGCACGAAGATTTCACTGGAAAACTATTATGCTTTTTCCTTTTTGTTTGTTCCTATCAGAAGATTTTTTATTTTAAGATAAAGTTATAAGGAATTTAAGGATTAAGGAAACTCTTTTTTTTCTGAGTCTCAGCTGAAGAGAGCTGCATGGCTTCCACGTTTCTCTATACTGCTGCACGTGTAAACCAAACAACTCTCTGTTCTTCACTTTTCTCATCATCACCGCAACAAAATAAAACAATCTAGTCTAGTACTAGTTATTATAAGTTATAACTTCAAAATTCTTACCATTAAAGAATCAGAAAAAGGCCCCAAAAGATACTTCTTTTCAAAAAAAAATTTCAGCTTTCTAAGTTAAGTACTTCAAATCAATGTCTGCCACAACAGAGTCTTCATCCCCTGCATTAGGTAATTACTTACTTCAACTTTAAGCAATCAGAATTCAGGATTGAGAGAGCTAACTGGACTTGATATTAATCTGTTTCTTTTAATTGGGACGACAGACACTTTCAGAGACATAATCCTATGGAGGAGAAAGAAGCTGAGTGCAGGTGTTCTCCTGGTTTCAACAGCAACATGGGTTTTGTTGCAAGTTTATAGGTTCAACTTCATCACTGTTGCTTCATGGGTGGCCATGTTCATCGTTGGTTCACTCTTCATGTGGGGAAACATACTAAGGCTTCTTGGCAAGTAAGATTTCTTTAATTTCCCCTTTCTAATTTTTCATGGAGAAAACAGAAAATTTTCATTTATTTGCCTTGTGATGTGTTATAGAGAGCCACCAAACTTGTCTGATTTGGAGATCTCAGAGCAGAATGCCAACGAAATTGCAAATACAAGTCGAACCCTAATTGAGGAAGCTATAAGATGGATGTTTCATGTGACAGTTGAAGGAGACTGGTTTGTATTTGCAAGAACAATTGTTGGGTTCTTGTTACTTTCCTATGTTGGGAGCTTCTTCGAGTTTCTTACACTTCTTCACATAGGTAATTATCACTAATTAATCATTACATTAATTAAGCTAGCTAGCAATCTCAATAATAATCATATATGTTACTATCAAAATTAATAGTATCTTTCTATTTCTGATTAATTGTTCATTTTTGGGTCTCTTGCAGGTATTCAAATGCTAATGACAATTCCTGTGACATACGACAAGTATGGGGACCAAATAAAGAGGTGTGGAGAGATGGGGGAGGCTCAATTTAGAAGATTCTGTGGGATGTTTAATGAGAGGGTGATTAGGCAAGTGAAGAATAAATTTGATGTTAAAGAAGAGAGAGAGAAGTACCAAAAAAATAGAGAAGAGAAAGAGAAGAAAGTTGAGTAGTGTTTTTGGGCCAGAAGAAAGTTTTTGAGTAGTTTGCTCTTGATTTTGTTGGGGAATATTCTCTATCTGTAATAATCTTTCTTCTTAGAAGTATAAAGTTTGTTATTATTATAGATTAATCATGATTAGCTCAAATAATAGATTAATTAAATAAAATCATGAGTTGATTTGCATGTAACATTGAAAGGAGTCAAGGACCATAACACTTTTTGAGAAGTCCTTTATGGGCTATTATAATCCCCAAGGCTTTGCCACTTGGGCTAGCAACGTTTTCATGGCACTTAAATTATGGGCAAAGGTGATGTTGCAGGGGCCTTTAATTTTTCCTTCTACTTGAAATCAGCTGATGGCGAAACATATGACCAATTCATTGTTCTTGTCTCTAATTGCCTACCTTAATAATTTTAATTTTCGTTTTCCCTGTCATATTCCTATCGTTTTCTGTGCTTGTTCTTCGTATGTGTGCATGTATTGATGCTAATTAGTCAACATTTTTTTGATGTAAAATTGGTTATCTAATTTACAAAATTAAGGGTATACCATTAAAAAAAATGACTAAAGTGTCTTTTTCTCCCTAAATTCGTCTAAAATTAATTTTTTGCCCCTAAACTTTAATTTGGGACTTTTTGCACTATGACTTGTGTATCATTTTTCCCCTTGAACTTGTAGTGTTTGGAGGTTTTATCCCCTAAACTTCAATTTTTGCACAAAAATGCCACATGGCATTGCCACATCAGCGGTTTTGTCCGATGTGGCAATGCCATGTGGGTCAGTTTGGTATGATGTGGCAAGCATCAGCGGTTTTGTCCGATGTGGCAATGCCATGTGGGTCAGTTTGGTATGATGTGGCAATGCTTGCCACATCAACGACTTGACGGAGCCATTAGGCTAAGGGGTAAAACGTCCCAAAATTGAAGTTTAGGGAGCAAAATGTCCAAAATTAAAGTTCATGGGGCAAAACGTCCAAACGCTATAAGTTCAAGGGGGAAAATGGTACATAAGTCCTCTAAACTTGCAATATAAGGACATTTTAATCCCTCTCAAAGTGTATTACTGACGTGGCAATGCCACGTCGGATCAAAAATGTCATGTACTAATGACACGTTGGACAAAAATGCCACGTGACAATGCCACGTCAGACCAAGGAAATGCCACGTCAATAATATTATTTGAGAGTGACTAAAATGGCTTCAAATTGCAAGTTCAAGGGATAAAATGTCCAAAATTAAAGTTTAGGAAGCAAAACATCAAAATCATACGAGTTTTAAATAGGGCATTAAGTCTAAAAAAAATTATATAGTTGAGAAAATTGAAGATTTCGCATATGCTATTCAATCCCGTCAACTACAAAATCATATTCAGCCCTTTAATATTCTCAAAATGTTTATATAAGAGATTAAGAGGGACATTTTTATATTAATGAATGATGAAGTTCCCTGTTTGCTTAATTTGGTTGGTTTTACATTTGCGTGTGTGTAAAGACTAAGACACATTAAATAATTTGATAATACAAACCCCTCAATATTTTTTCTTTATACTCCATACCATATAAAGAATTTAACTTAATCATAGTTGCATTTTTGCACGTAGAAGCTAGCTAGCGTGTAAGATAATAAATCATAAAGCGTAGAAGGTGGAAAGAAAGTGCTTTAATATATATATATGGAATATGGTCCCTTTGCTAATGTCCCCTTGCTTTTGACATTATCCGGCTTGAATTCCATTTGTAAATTTTAGCATTTACGTATACTTCTTTCATGAATTTTAACTTGTTCGAAAAGGAATTTAACCAAAGTGTCAAAAACATAAAGAAACCGAAACCTAAAACCTGCAAGCAAAAGTTTCATTATTTTGGAAAATCTTCAATTTTAGAAGAATAAATATTAAACTTTCAAGATAAAAGTAGGATAGTCAATGGTCTTCATGTAATTTATTCCCCTTTTTCAGATATGGGTTTCTTTTCTTTTTGTCTTTTTCTTTTTTCCCCACCATTTTCATGATTTTTGTAGTAGACTTGTATTGCAAGAATGAAATGGACCAAAAATGTTGTTAATAATTAATTTTGCTTCTAGACTATAGAAAATGAAAAATCATAGGCCCAAATTGTATAACTTGTAATTAAATATATAAAATAAAAGGGAAGCTTTCCTGGTAGATACAGAGGAAACGAAGTATATTAAACAAAACAGACCAGGTCTTCAAGAAGCATTTATAATCAAATCCAGAGGAGGAACAGGGCAGGTTCCAAGAAGAAATGTTATTGGATATTTAGCATCGCCATCCCCATATATATTACCTTTGGATTCTCTTTATCATGTTAAAGAAGAAACAAGTTCCTTTCTAAAAGTACAAAAAATATAGTCATGGCTGCATTTCGTGATCCAACTCTAGGAGTTGCAATATCAACAGCCGTTGGCGGGTTAACGCGAGCCATTGAAGACGTTTTAGAGACAGCTACAAGGTTTAAACCAGTTCTGAATCATCTCAACGACACAATCAGTTGGATCACTCCTAGAATCAGAGAGATAAGCCGGTCCGAAGATTTTGAGGACGAAATCCAAAGGTTGTTGGACTTATTAAATGAAGCCAAGAGAAATGTTGATAAATGTTCAAGGATAAGTTCCTGGAATTATTACAAGAAATACAAGATGGCCAAAAAGCTCATTGAACTCGACAACTCGATTCGTACGACGGTTCAATTGTTCTTTCCGGTTATGATTTTGGGTGACACAAGACAAATTCTGGATTCTGTTGATGAGTTAAAGCTTTTGTTTCTGGTCTTCTTCTTTTTTATGCTTGACGATTTCAATTCAAGTGCAAAAAATACCGGTGGGGTTGTTTCTGATATGATTCGATCAAATTCCAAGGCTTCAATTGAGAAAATCATCAAGTCTCAGCCTGCAGGTAATTAGTAATTCCTTATGTTCTTCTTCATGGGATTTGATCAGTTTTTTTTTTTTTTCCTTTTCTGATCAAACATCTTTTTGTTGTTACAGAGCTGGTAAGCGACATAGCTCTATGGAAGAAAAAGGAATTGAGTGGATCGCTTCTCGCCAGCTCAACTGTAACATGGCTATTGCAGCAAGTTTATGAATACAACTTTCTTACCATTGCTTCATGGGTCATCATTTTCATTGTTACTTTATTGTTCGTTTGGAGAAATGTAAATCGGTTTCAAAACAGGTAATTATATATACATACATAGATTTTCATTAATTTCTGCAATTTTCTTCCTCTTATTTATAATGAATGATTTTGAGATAAGAACTCTTGGTTAATTAATAAATCTCAGGGAAGAAGCAATGAAGTCGAGATTGGAAGAAATCAGGGAAAAAATGGTGACGGAGATTGCAAACGCTTGTTGGGAATTGTCTGATCAAATTATCAGATGGATTCTTAATGTGACAGATGTTGAGAAAGAATGGTTTGTTTTTCCTCAAACGATTGTTTTCCTACTGATTTTCTCATACATGGGAAACTTCTTCGATCTCCCAACACTTTGTAAAGGTAATAATTTAAACATTAAAATCAAAATTTCCATATATTTAAAACCTGAAACCAATCATTTGACCAATTTCTCTTGTGTTTTGTTAATATTATTACAGGAGTAATGATGGGCACGACACTTCCTGTCATGTGCGCCAAACATAAGGATAAAGTGCAGATATTGAGCAGTCTGGTGATGGATCATTCTGGGAAAGCCATTGAAATGGTTGGGGAGATATTAGCTGACACAGTGAACAAAAGCTTTGCTGTAGATGAGAGGAACAAGAAGAAATCAAAGAAGCAAAACTAAGCTTACAATTGTCCTAGGTTTCTGTTTGAGATAGATTTTGTGTAATTTCATGTATAATCTGTCTCCTGAATTAATTTGTTTGATAGAATTATAGAAAATCATGATTTTGGGTTTGGGGTCTCTCCAAATTAAAAAATGAGTGATAACAATTAACAACTAACACAGCCTTGATTAATCTAAATGATTGAAGACAGGAAGCTTCCTTGATTTATGTTAGTTCAACTGATTATTACCTAATTAAATATACATATATGTTATGTTTTGTTCTGTTCTGTTACAAAATATGCTTATAGAACAGAGAAATATAGGGTGAATGGAAAAAGGTTGATCAACTTCTTCCACAATCATCACTGACAACTGCTACAATCTAATATTAATCAATTACTAGTATATATATAAAATTAAGTTGATGACCAAATCAATTAATATACTATTCATTTTTTTTGAGTTTACAAAAAAAAAACATGATATACTATTCAATTAATATACTATTATTTTTTGCTAGTCATAAACATGATATTGAAATGAACTACACAATAGTAGATAGTCCTCTCATTTCCCATAATCTCACCCCATCTATCCCGGATTCCGAACCTGGGACCTCCGATAAGAAGTCTCAATCTCTTAACCACCGGGGTGTCCCCTTGGGGACAATTAATATACTATTCATAGACACCTTAACTTAGCATGGTAGTGGAAATAAAAATGTTCATCATTTATTAGTCAAGAGAAATAAGTATATTATTTAGGTACTACTATCACTTTAGTTTACATTATTAATTAATCCAATAATCGTAGATCACCCGTGGATTTTTCAAATCAAGAAGTTGATTGGTAAATATATATTTTTTCCCCTAAAAAAAAAAAGAGAAGTTGATGGTATGTCATACATTACCCATCACCCACGTTTATATCTTCCCACTATTAATAAAAATGTTAATATAGGACTGGGGATTGGGCTATATGCCTGTATCTAACGAAAGAATTTGGGCTTCTGAAAAGTTATTTCAGCCCAACCCAAAACTCTGTTGAGCCTAGTTTATGTCCTTTCTGCCACTGGACCTTATTCAAAGTTGATTGTGAAACATAATTAAGTTCAAGGTCAACCATGAATTTGGTTTGGACTCTAGATTAAATAATTTAAATGAAGTCGAAGTAAGTAAGTAAACAAGTGGTTTGACACTTGTTTCCCTTAAGTAAGGTTTCGGGTTAGAGTCTTGTGATGGAAAAAACTATTGTTTGGAGAGCTTTACACCCTAATGAGTCAATCCGGCTCGAACAAGGTTAACTTGTAAATATACAAAAAAAAAAACTTCGGTTTAAAGATTCAACTTATAAATAAAGCCTAAACTTAACAATATACCCTAATATATATGGGTTTATATATAATACACCGGCGGTGGAGTTTAGCAGACTACACAAGCGGATCCTGAAGGGTGACATGTGTCCTCTAGGGACTAGATTGAAATATTTAAAACTTAATTAATTCAAGAAATGAACATGTGTCAACTCCACAACCCGCTTGTGGAGTCCAAAATTTACACCGCCGGTGTATCAAATAATTACCCTATATATATATATATAAAGTAAGATTAACAAAAAGGCATAATCCACTCTAAAAAAAATAGAAAAGCATAATCCAAATCGAAATTCATCAAATCTTAAAGATAATTATTTGATATATACTATCAATCCTTTGACCTTGTATGTGCATACTTCAAAACATATAAAACAGAAAAAAAAAACAAACCAAGTATAAGTGAGTATTATGCATACCTTGTGACATGATTTTCAGTAGAGTAGCGGCCTAAATATATCCCTCTCACTGTAGCCTGAATCTTTTCTCGAACTAGTCTACGGACTACGAGAGGGCAAGTAAGAAATATCCTTTTATATATGCAATCTAGTCGGTTAACCGACATTTATACCAAAATATTATAAGGTTAATTATATTTATCATTAATTAATTATTATACTATTATCTTTTTTTGAGTTTTTAATTACTACTATCTTTACTTAAAGGGGAAAGTCACGAGAAATTATCACATTCCAACACGTCAATAAAATTGTGAGAATTTCATATGTTATTCTATTTCTACGATTATTAAAACCCTATCAAATCATAAATAAATCACACTTAAAAGGATAAAATCAAGAGGTGTATGATATGTCATACACAAATTATCCATTCGCCGTGGCCCATAAGTGTATTTCATTATTTAAAATGTTTTGAAAAAGAATTGGGTTGTTATGCCTCTATCCAATAAGAGAATTTGGGCTTTTCAAAAGTTTTTTCAGCCCAACGTAAAAATTTTGTTGGGGCTAATATAGTCTGCTTTGCTACTGGGCCCAATTCAAAGTTGAAAATGTAGAATGATTCTAGTTCAAGAGTATAAGTTTATATACGAACTTGGTTTGGACTTCGGATTAAATGAAACTCCAAACACACTTAGTTTGAGATTGAGGTTAAGTTTTGAAAAAGTTTGGTTTTGAAGAAGTGCTCTTGAAGAGTGTTTTTTAAAATTGGGGTTGAAAAATGTAATTAATGTTTGGTATGGTTGTAGAAAAATGTGGTTAAGAGATAAAATGTCTAAAAATGTGATACACCGGCGGTGTAAATTTTGGACTCCACAAGCGGGTTGTGGAGATGACACATGTCCATTTTTAAAATTAATTAAGTTTTAAATATTTCAATCTAGTCCCTAAAGGACACATGTCAAGGACCCGCTTGTGTAGTCTGCTAAACTCCACTGGCGGTGTATTGTATAATTTGCCCTAATTAAAATAGAAATAGAAAAGATATTCAAGAGAGTTTAGTCATTTAATGTCTAAAAGCACTTTTGAAACACAAAAACACCTAAAGATTAGCTTTTGAGGTTGACTTGGCTTTTACGGTGAAAATTAGCTTTTGACACAAACCATGACTTATTTGGCATTGTGTTTGAGGTGAAAAGTAGTCTTTTTATCTCCAAACTCAATCCCAAACCAAACCTTCGTTTCTAAGATTCCACCTATATAACTCTCTGATAAAAGTGATCGAGATGATTTCTATTGATTTCTTCAATATATACAATGAGATAATCTCCTACTTATAATAATAATAATTAATTACAATTGATCCTAATAATTACAGTTGATTATAATTAGTCAAACAATATCTCCAATTAATTACACGTGGTTCTACCAAATCAAGCTAAATAAAATCTTCAATCAATTTCTTGGATCTCATGGAAAGGATGGAAATCCCCTGCCCCAAGTTTTGTGCCCCACTTCATGCCCCATCCACCAAATCATGCCACATGTCCCTTGTATTATACCTTGTTTGTTTTTAAGTTTTAAACAATATCTCCAATTAATTACACGTGGTTCTACCAAATCAAGCTAAATCAAATCTTCAATCAATTTCTTGGATCTCATGGAAATGATGGAAATCCCCTGCCTCAAGTTTTATGCCCCACTTCATGCCCCATTCACCAAATCATGCCACATGTCCCTTGTGTTATACCTTGTTTGTTTTTAAGTTTTAACAAGTAATATTTATACAAGAAAATAAAATAAGAAACCCACATAAACACCAGGTTTAGCCCCAAATTAACAATAAATAATTATATATAAGGGTTAGTCCTAAATTTTAATACATTCCCCATAGGGTTTTAGAATGAAAATATAAAATTTAATTTAATTACGCAAACAAGGAATAACATTAAAAACTGAAAAGGGACACATGTCATTATTTGATGGATGAGGCACAAGTGGGGCACCAAAACTAGGGCAGAGGATTTTCGTTCTCATGGAAATATATCAGGGAAGCACAGATCCGATCCTTTGCATTGCTGGTGACCCAGCGATGAGACTTGACCCAGCAGTAAGACTTGGTTCATTGCCAGACACACTACCATCACCACCTTAAGTTAAAACAAAAACTTGAGAACGTTAAAATTGAATCTTCAACGTCAACCAGTAGTACCTAAGCTGCTCATCTGTCTCCCTTCTGGCTTCTGGATCGCTGACTAAGCTTAAACAGTTTTCTTAACACTCAAAAATATTGAAAGTGTCCTCAGACTCGGTCCAGCAAAGTTCAAGAGGCAGCCTTGTAACTTCGAGGAACTTAACATACATGTTTCATTGCTTTTTGTGTTGAATTGAAAGAGATAAAAAAAAAAAAAAAAAACTTCTCACTGTGGTATGATTTTAACTTCTCGAGTGCATCCATCAAGCTGAAGCTGACGTGATATTTTTATATGGGAAAGGAAATGTACTTACGTTAGCATTTTTAGCAAAATTACCATAAGGGGTGATTTTTCTCGATTTCATAGTCTAGGGGAAAAAAACAAAAAGTGGACAAAAAAAAACTTAAAAAATGTCCTTTTTGGTATAGTATAGGAGGCAAATTAAATAATAAGTATATGAACTTGGTTTGAACTTGAAACGGACCACGTTTTTGACATTCAATAAATAAATAATAAGTAGAATCTTCGGAACAATATATAGAAATTGAATTTGAATATTCAAGCAGTTGCAGTTCCTAAACTAGATTGCTCAAGTTGTAAGTAAGCTTAACAGTGTTTTTTTAACGCCCTAAAATGTGGACTAGTCTACTCTGCTCAGACACGGTCCAGCAAATTTCAAGAGGCAGCCTTGTAATTTCCAGGAATTTAACATGAACGTTTCATTGCTTTGCTTACTCCCCTCATATATAATAGCCTAATCCTACGGAAAACCCCACTTTTTTTTTTTTTGCCACAAACGGAAAAACCCACTTTCAAATTACTGATTGACAACAAAAATGGCTATGGAGCTAGTTCTAGGAACTGCAATTCAAGAACTATTGAATGTCATTGAACGAGAAAGAGAGGCGGATTTTCGATTTGAGTCCATTATCACAAACCTCAAGTCGATCCTCGACTTTGCGTTTCCGAGGATTAGTGAGATATGCGAACTCAGAAAGTCCAATGGGTTGGCAAATGATCAACTTTACAGATTGGTGGAGCAAATGAAAGAAGCTGAGGATGTCCTTGATAAGTTCTCCAGGGTGGCTTGCTGGAACTACTGTGACAAGCGCAAGTACAAGAAAGAGCTTCGGAGGTTGAATGATTCTATTCGGGACTTCTTCTCCATAACAATGCAGATTGAGCACTATGAGAATACTACAAGAATTCAACTTCAGTTGAAGGGACTTGCTCAGAGGTTGGATCGCCTTATTACACGCAGAAGAAATGCCAGTCTATTGGAACGGGAATCCGAACGCAATTCGCTACTTACAAAAAAGTGATCAATTGAAGAACATTGTCCTGTCTCTTCCTGCTTCCATAGTTTGCAGCTGGGAAATTGAAGAACATTGTCCTGTCTCTTCCTGCTTGCATCTTTCTCTATCTGATGTCATTTATAAGGTTTCCCAGATGGGATTACGAACAGCTTTAGCGTAAATTATATCTAAGAAAAATGATTAAGACTTAAAAGATACTATGTAAGCAGAGGTTAATTTCAATGTAAATACAATAAATCTGTTAATGTAAATAGAATAAATCAATAACAGATGTAAATATGATATGATGTCAAGTTGAATTCTTGTAGACTACATGTGCGGGGTTAAAAGAGTTTATATGTGTCAAATACGATCATCAATGAATCACCATTAAAATTTATCATCGGAGTGCATATCAATATGAAGAAACAAGCTATTCAGATACCCTGTATTCTTGAAGCTCGAATATCAGATTCATTTTATAACTATTCTCTATTCTATTGTACTACAATCAATGGACTTTCCTCAGTCAATATAACAGCCTTAAAGCACATTTAGCCTGACAAAAATGTCTGATGAAGTTTTTGTCCAATCACCAGTAGTCTCCACAAGAACAGTTGCCATCCTCAAAGCAATGGAATCGATTTGAATCTCTTACAGTTATTTTTCTGTTAACAATCTTCGAAATATACTTTATTGCATTATGGCAATCTACACATGTTCTCAAATTCTTGAAAACCTTAATTGGTGTTCCGGGGGGAGTAGCAATGATTCCAAGTGCAACTGCTAACTTTTCACTGTGGTATGAGAGGTTTTCCTCTTTCTGCTCCTCCTCCACATCATGCAGCACAAAATTGGTGTTAGGGACATACCCTTCTTCCCTCATTCGCTTTGAAAGTTTCCCTAAGAACTCATGTATTTCCTTGGATCTTGGGTGAGAAGTATCTCCCACTAAGAAAACATGTAGTTCTCTCTTGATCTCAATCCAGCTCAAACCTGGTTTCTTTACTACTCCTATTTCATCCATTTTCTTTCTGATTTGGGCGACTTCATCCCACCTACCAGCAGTAGCGTATATGTTGGCCATAGTAACATAGGTAGCTGGATTTTCAGGCTCTATCTCAAACAATGCTTCAGCTGCTCTTTCGGCCAGCTCAAGGTTTCCGTGAATTCTACAACCACCAAGTAAGGAAGCCCACAAGAATTTATCTGGTTTCATGGGCATTTTATTGATGATATTCTCAGCTTCCTGAAATCGGCCTGAGCGGGCCAATAAATCAACTATACAAGCATAATGATCACCGGTATGGGTTAGTCCATACTTGTCCGTTATTGAGTGAAAATATTCTAGCCCTTTATCAACCAATCCAGCATGTGTGCAGGCAGAAAGAACCCCAACAAAAGTAATGTGATCAGGTTTCGTACCTGATTTAAGTAACAATTCAAAGTACTCCAAAGCTTCATCAGGCTGACCATTCTGAGCATAACCAGTGATCAAGGAAGTCCATGAAACTAAATCAGGCCGAGGCATCCAATTAAACACCCTTTTCGCATTCTCAACATTTCCACATTTTGAATACATATGAACAAGAGCGCTGGCGGCAAAAGAAAAGGGATTAAAACCAATCCTTGTCATGTATCCATGAACCTGCTTCCCTGTTTCCTCCACAGCATGATCAGCACATGCCTTCAAAATTCCAGCAAAAGTAAACTCATTAGGTCTTATCCCTGATAAAATTAGCTCTGTGAACAATTCAAACCCTTCTTCCCACCTTCCATCTCCAAAATACCTATCAATCATAGCAGTCCAAGAAACAACATCCCTATCCACCATCTTATCAAAAACCCACCTTGCTTCCTCTATACTCCCACATTTCCCATACATATCCATTAAAGCACTCCAAACAACTTCATCCAAATCCAAACCAGCTCGCAATATTTTACAATGAATCTCCTTTCCTATAGTTAAACACCCCATTGCAGCAGAAGCAGCTAACACGCTAGACACAGTGAACTTATTTAACTTGGTAAGCATGCTCATTTCTTTCCTTCTATAAAGCTCTAAAGCATCTTTAGGCTTATCAAAACGAACATAACCCGAAATCATGGCCGTCCAGGAAAAATTGTCTCTTTCAGGCATTTCATCAAACAATTTCTTTGCTTCTTTAAGCATGCCCATTTTTGCATAACCAGAAATCAAAGTGTTCCAAGAACACAAATCCTTTTCAGTCATCTCATCGAACACTTTCTGAGCATCTAATATACTCCCGCATTTTGCGTACATATCTAAAAGACGGTTAGAAATAACTATCCCCGGTGAAAATCCAGAAAATTTAATGTGTTGGTGGACGGTTTTTCCCTCGTTAAGAGCTCGGTTTTGGCAGCAAAGCTGAATGAGAGTCGAGTAAAGAGAAGCTGGAGGCTTTTCAACTTGACTGAGGACTTGAATTGCTTCTTTTAAGCGTTTTTGGTTGCATAAATCGTGTAATTGATTTACGAGATTTTCTGTGGTGTTTGGTCTAAAAAATGTTTTTTGAGGGAAATTTTTACGAATTTGAGTTTGAGAAGAAAACGAAGAAGAGATTATTGCTTTGTTTCGGTGAAATAAAGATAAAAAATGGGAAATTTTGGAATGTGTTGATTTCATCGTTTTGAGAAATTGTTCTTCGTATGTTGTTTCAATGCTTTTTGGCTATGGCGATTTACCAATTACCAGTAATGTAATATGAGTGTTAAAATTTGAAAATCAAGTCTTTTATTTAGAGAAAGAATATAGGTCCAAAATCAAGGTGAATTTGGGCCAAAGGCCCAAATCATAGCATTAGCAAGCATTCCTTTGATACACAAAAACCCAATCCAAAAGGCATATCATCTCATGAATCAATAGTTTTTTTTTCGCTTCAAATCAATAGTCTCTTCGAAAGTTCTAACTTCTAAGCAATATATATTCCGGCCAATGGCCAATGTTTTTTTTTTTTTTTACATGTTTGAGGCCGTCAGGGATTGAACATCAACCATTTGAATTAAAAGTGTGTTACTCAGTACTCTATCACCACCAGACCCAACGTCTGATGGCAATGACCAATGTTCTTTTGGTAAATAAAAGTCTAAAAGTAGGATTGAATCTCTAAAACCATGGTAAACCACTAATCCAGTTTGAAATGTACGGATTCATTGGATTTTGACCTTCAAGCTTTTCGAAATTTACAAATTCTCTACCAAATGGAAGACTGCGGCTGAATTCGAACTTAGGTGGTGGTGGAAGTGACTTAGTCCTGTTGAAAAAGCTTGTAAGGAGAAGAGGCGAAATATCGTAGTAGGTGGACTTTGTTTCACCGAAAGTGGATGTTCCAAAAATTTTAACGGTATCATAAAGAAAGTGGAGGTTCCAAAAACTATAAATAACATAATATTATTATAAACTTCATTTCACTGGTTCAAATTAAACCTTAAAAATTAGGAGCCAAAGGCCAAGAATCAGGAATCAGGATGCCCATATTTGGGTGTCTCGCAATCCTCGAAATTTCTTTTCTTACCAAGTTTTCAGATCAAAGCTCCCAAACAAGTATATGTTTGCATACTTTAGGCCCTTTTAATATTAACTAATTACAAATTCATTGTGAAATTAACCTATGAAGAGAATGAGCAAAGGAATTTTAAACAATAAAAGAAACTTTAAAGTTCTCATTTTATGTCAGTGGCCATCTTAAACAATGAAAAAGTTTTAAATTTTGTTATCAATACTTAGAATTGAAGCTCATGCAATTCAGTTGTGATTATGGTTTCCATTTTTTGTTCAACACAGTCAACAAAGTTAAAAGCTATATGGCATATGTATGCAATAAGCTTGGTTTAGAATGTACGTAGTTTATTTATCTTGATCAATTCGCTCTTAAATTAACGTTTTCAATGGCCAAAATTTCTGTTTCAGAAAATATGGTTTCTTCTTTTTTTATTCTTGAATCATGAAAATGACGCTTAGTACTGCAATATTTGTTGACAACCTAAAAATCAGCTGCCACCTAAATTCTGACTCATTAAAAATGCTTTTGTTTTTTCTTGCCTATGTAGTGTAGTGTGGTGAAAATCCAAGTGCAAGAAAATGGCAAGCTGCAGTTTCCTCATATGTGCAGTTGGGATTTGGTGTCGAAGGAAATTTAAGTAGTAATTTAAGTAGTCTACTATTCTCTTTGAAGTTTGAATTTATGCAACTTTCACATTTTGAACCGTCCGCGCGGGCCACAACCTTGTGTATGAAGTTTTCTTGGAAATTTCCCAGCAATTGTAGCGTAAACCATCGCCTTAGTCCCTCTCCTAAAGAAGTCGTTGGATGTCATGTCCTGGCCGGCCATTGTCCAGTTGAAAGAGCTTGTAAGAAGAGGCCAAAGAACGTAGGTAGACTTTTTTGTTGTTAATAGAGCAATAAATATAATTAAGAGTTGGGTGATTTGTCGCAGAAAGTTTAACATTATCAACCCCATTTCACTGGTTCAAATTAAACCTCAAAAATCAGGATTCCCATATTTGGGAGTCTCGAAATTTCTTTTCTTACCAAGTTTTCAGATCAAAGCTCCCATTTTTGTTGAGCTCTTTTTTTTTTTTTCCAAAAAATTATCATTATGGGCATGGCTACAGATATTGGAAGAGCTCTGTTTAAAGTTCGGGGAAAAAAAATAAGTAAGGTTGTAGAATCGAGTGAAGGCGTTGGCAATGGCATGTTCAAAGTTCACTTGGTAAAGCTCAAATCCACACTATCAACGCTTGTGCCAAAAATCAAAGAAATCGATTCACTCAACGAAGCACTTGATGAGCATGAAAGAAGACAACTGCTCAAAATCATTTCTAAAGGGGAGATGCTTGTCAGGGAGAGCTCTAAAATCAATAAATGGAACTTCTACAAACAAAGTGTTCATTCAATAAAACTTTATGAATTGAACAAATCGCTTGAGCGCTTCAATTTCCTTATTCTGGAAAGACAGATCCTAAACTTAACTGCTGAAAGTCAAAGGAATTCTCAAGAGTTTATTACGCGAAATCAAAGGACGAAAGGCATCCTATTAATTATTGCTTTAATTAGTACGGAGATTATTATGCAAAGACGAAGGAGGGACATCCTAGGCACTAGTACTGCTGAAATTAGAAGGATGATTCCAGATGATGATCTTGTGCATAAGGTACATTATCAGTTTCAACTTTTCTGTTTCACTAGCTATTAATTAATTTTGTCGTTGCAATTTATACTTAAGATCCAACATATATTATATTACATATCCTGTAAAATATTTTCTATAGATTCATGTGTGACCCTTTTGTAGGTAACTAATTCCCAATGCATATTTCTGCCCATCAATCTAATCTTGGAGATTTTGTTAATGGTTTTGCAACAATGTGCCTCGCCAACAAAACCCATCTTTTCACTAATCGCCATGGTTGTGTCTCTTGCTGCCGTGTTCATTTGCATCATTGAACTGATTGATCGAGGAAGAAAAGCAAAACTTGTTTTAACATGGCAGGGCATTAGCAGACGTTGGTTTCACCCTCCATCTCCGACTGCCAGGCACCCCTATACCCACATTGACTTTTTTGTTATTATAGTTGCCATCATTCAACTCATTTCCTCAGTTTTTACTTATAATTTTCATCGACAGCACCGTGAAGATCCCCTCAAATTATCCGTTGGTTCCGTCATCTTCGTCATATGCACCGCCATTTCTAATTATATCCATAGTAGAAAAGGTGTGACAGTTCCCATTACGGCCACGGGGGACCGTAGTGCATAAATTTTCTAAGATCGATGTCTTCAAAGTAATGAATCTGCAATTTCAATAAGACTTGAACTTTCTAAGGAATATGCTAGACAAGTAGGAGTACTATATAAAGTTCTGTTCTGTCATTAACAATTGATCATGTCTAGAAGAGTTTATCTCTCTATTTGTATTGATGTCTATGTTTCAAACATGCTTAGAATATTAGTTCTTCCATATTTAGAATTTTAGACCTTCTATGGTGTACTTGGTTTAGAAAATTTTTTGAGGGAAACTTCTACGAATTTGAGTTTTGAAGAAAAGGGAGAAGAGATTATTGCTCTGTTTCGGTGAAATAAAGATGAAAAAATGGGAAATTCTGGACTTTGTTAATTTCATAGTTTTGAGAAATTTCGCTTCCGTGAAATGTTGTTTCAAAGCTTTTTGGCTATGGCGACTTACCAATTTACCAGTAATTTGAGTGTTAAAATTTGAAAAAGTCTTTATTTAGACAAATCAAGGTGAATTTGGGCCAAAGGCCCAAATCATGGCCATTATAGAAAGCATATCTTTAGTACTATTTAAGAACCCAATCCAAAATACATTTCATGAATAGTTGGGTGTCACAGAAAGTTTCAATTGGAAAGTTCCAAGCAATTGTTAAAAATAAATCCTTGGAAGTTCCATTGTCTTGTCCTGTCCTTTTCGTTTGTCTGAAGAAGTCGTTGGATGCCAATGTCTAAGTTAAGTCAATGGGCAATGGCATTGGCCAATTAAAAGAGCTTGTAAGAAGAAGAGGCGAAAGATCGTAGGTAGACTTTGGCATCACAGAAAGTCGAGATTCCAAAAACTTTTACAACATATATATTAACTCCATTTTACAAGTTCAAATTAAACCTCAAAAGAAAGCTAGAAGCCAATAATCAGGATTCCCATATTTGGGAGTCTTGCTATTCTGGGAAATCTTTCTTGAAATAGTTTACGCAACATTTCATCAAAAAACTTCCATTTTTGTTGAGTTTTGGCCTGGGTTTTACATAAATATCATCCATCATGCCTGTAGATGTTGCAGGAGCTGCTCTAGGTGGGGCTTTCGGGGAGCTCTTTAAGCTCGTTTTAGAAGGGAGTAAGAGAGTCGCCATGTTCAAGGGCCAACTGAAGGAGATCGAATCCACGCTATCAAGCCTTGAGCCAAAGATCAAAGAAATCGATTCACTCAACAGAGAGCTTGACAAGGAGCAGGATACCAAAGAGCTCAAGGAAATTATCACCAGAGGCCAGAAACTTGTCACAGAGAGCTTAAAAATCTCGAAATTGAACTTCTACTATAAGGCTAAATATTCGAAAAAACTCCGTGAATTGAACAAAGAGCTGCTGCGCCACTGTACGATTGTTATGCAGACACAACAGTCAACGGACATCCTGAACATAAGAACTGATATTAGAACGATGAACTGGGAAATCAAGAAATTGAGCATGAGAGAGCCATTGAAGAGCTTAAGTGGGGCCTTTAGTCAGGTTGGAGTTGTGGGTTCTTGCAAAGTTCCTAAGCCTCGAGGGGAAGTTCTTGGATTCGATGTCCACTTGAACGAGCTCAAACCAAAGCTTCTTAAAGATGGGGTGTCGGTCATTGGTGTGTCTGCTCCCGGTGGATCTGGAAAGACAACGTTGGTTCAAGAGCTATGTCAAGATAAAGTTATCAAAGGTATATACCATTTTGCTTGACTTTATTGTGTTGGTTTCATTATGTCAAATGTGGAAACCAGAGTGAAATCTGTATTGAATTCTGATGCATCAGAAATTTGAAACTTTGGCAGAGTTCTAATTGATTTTTTTGTACAGAGAAATTTAAGGACAACATCTTCTATATCATTGTGTCAAAGGCACCCAATATGGAGGTCATTTTGCAGAAGTTACTCCAGCTTAAGGATAATGTAATGCCTGAATTCCTAAATGAGGTTGATGCCCTGAACCAAGTGGAGCAAAATTTTAGGGAAATGGGACCTAATCCCATATTACTGATCCTGGATGATGTTTGGCCAGGATCTGAATCCTTTGTTGACAAGTTGAAGTTTTCATTGCCAGATTACAAGATCTTGGTAACATCAAGAGTTAACTTTCACAGCTTTGATTTCAATTATCGTTTGAAACCACTAAATGATGATGATGCTATGAAACTTTTTCGGCATTTTGCCTTCAACCCAGATGAGAAACATTATATTCCGGATGATCTTGTGGATAAGGTACTTTTATCAATCTAAAGAGTTAAGAACTTTTCTATGTCACTATTGATTTGGCATAACAGTTTTTAAAATTACATCTATGTTGTGTTATGGACTTTAGGTAATGAAAAGCTGTAAGGGACTCCCATTGGCCCTTGGAGTTGTTGGCAAATCACTCTGTGGGCAACCTTTGCCAGCCTGGAAGAAAAGAGTGAAGGATAAGTCTAAAGGACTACCCATCTATCAATCTAGTGATGAACTGTTTTCTTGTCTTCAAAGCAGTTTAGATACTCTAGATGATACTCAGACAGCAGGAATAAAAGAGTGCTACCTGGATTTAGGCTCATTCCCTGAAGATCACAGGATTCCTGCCACCGCGCTTGTTGATATGTGGGTGGAGCAATACAAACTTGATGAAGATGATGCCATTGTCAACCTCGTTGAACTCTCCAAAAGAAATTTTGTTAATCTTGTAGTCATAAGGTATGTTATAAGTTTAACATCCATGTTGTGCCATTCTAGTTTATTCCAGCTTGCTTAAATTATTGTTGATTTACTTACCAGGGAAGATGCAAGTGAAGCTGATGGCTACTACAATGAGTACTTTGTAATGCAACATGATCTTCTCAGATATTTTGCTATCAATCAGAGTAGCTTGGAACCTGTGGAAAAAAGAAAGAGGTTAATTGCAGAACTAAGCAGCAACAATTTTCCTGATTGGTGGTCAGAAGGAAACAAGCAATCTCTCGGTGCACGCCTCTTGTCTATCTCCACAGATGAAACATTCTCAAAAGTCAATTGGGGCAACATTCAAGCCCCATATGTTGAGGTTTTAGTTCTCAATTTCCGGACTAAGAACTACACCTTGCCTACCTTCATGGACAAAATGCATAAACTGAAGGTTCTGATAGTCACGAACAATGGTTTACACGCAGCCGAATTAAGTAACTTTCTGGTACTATCTTCTTCATCCAACCTAAAGAGAATCAGGTTAGAGAAGGTATCGATTCCTTCCTTCGGTTTGAGCTCTTTCCAGATGAAGAATTTGCGAAAAATGTCCTTGGTTATGTGTAATATTGGTCAGGCTTTTAAGAATGGCACTAGGAAGATGTCAGATGTTTTCCCAAATCTTCTGGAAATTGATATAGACTATTGTGATGATCTCAAGGAACTGACAGATGGGTTTTGTGATCTTGTTCAACTGATGAAACTCAGCATTACCAACTGCCACAAGCTATCTGCATTGCCTGAAGACATCGGGAAGCTTATAAACTTGCAAGTGCTAAGGCTATCTTCCTGTACTGATCTCAAGGCATTGCCAGATACCATTGAGACCCTATCCCAGCTCAATATTCTTGACATTTCAGACTGTTTTAGAATCCGTAAGTTGCCAATCCAGATTGGTAAACTTCACAATCTAAGTAAGCTGTATATGAGAGGCTGCAACTGTGAGTTGCCTTCAACTATCAGAGAGCTTCAAAATTTGAGAGATGTCATATGTGATGAGGAGACAGCTGATCAATGGGATTCTTTCAAATCGATTCTCACCGATCTAAAGGTGACAGTTCGGAAAGAAGATATCAACTTGAAATGGCTTCAGTCTTGAGATTCATTTGAGATTCCTTTTTCCCTTTCTTTTCATGTACCTTGAAATTAAAAGGCTGTAAGATTTTCCATACGCATATATAAGTTCATAAATTCAACAATTAAATCTCCTCTTATTGATTTTGAATTCAATGGAACTTTGGGGCAGCCACTGCTGAATAGGTTTACAAAAGGCATTTGATGTAGAAACTAAAAAGGTAGGAGTTAGACAAAAGTAGACATATATATATTGAACTTCAAAAACAGAACCAAGCAAAAAGTACAACAATGCGAAATACAAATGAACAGGGAGTTCAACTGGAAAGGGATGTGGAAGTTTGGGGGAGATGATCATTCAATATAGAATCTTTTTTTTTTTCAGTGATCCTCCCCTGTAAACTAGTATTAAATATCAAATTTCTCTTCCACATGTATGTATAAAGAAGCTTCATGCTATGAACATAATTGACTCGATGAACCATGATATTGTGATTTGAGACCAGCATTGTGCATTTCACTACAGTGCTCTTTCTCTCCGATACTTTAGCAGGCACTCTACCTTATAAATTCTCTGCAGCTAAATCTTTCACACTTTGATACACGCAAAATAACTGCACCATTGCGCAGAAGCTGTCGTCTACATATTACATTGCATAGACTATCTCTCCGCTGCTATCAATATCAAGCTCAGATTCAGAATCCAGGTCATCCATGTCCTCATCATCGAGGGGGTCTAACATGTAATGGTTTAAGCCCTGGGCCCCAGCAGCCGGAATGGTGGCCTCAGCAATTATCTGCATGATCGTATCGGTGCTCTGCATAGGTTGATCAGGCTCCTCAAAGTGGTTACCCATTGTGTTTTCGTTCATCAGGTCAGCAGGGAGATTCTTCAAGAACCATTCATGATTTCTAATTTCAGGAATTGTAATTCTCTGCAACACAATTATCCATTATCAGAAGGCTTATCACTTTGAAATCACACTAGATGATGACATAAAATTACCAAAAAAAAAGGCAAAAAGTTCACTCCCTCTGTCATCGAGAACATCACTCTTCCCTTTTTTGGATGTTTATAGTAGTTAGCTTTGAAAAATTAAGGAATAAATTTAAGATTGGCAAAAAGCAGAAATTACTCACGGCTGTAGGATCTGCGACAAAAATCCTTGAAATCAGATGTCGACACTCTGGAGATATTTGGACAAAATCAGGAATGGAATATTGGACAGTGAGAATTCTCTGCATTAACCAATATAAGACATGAGCCAATGGATTGATTTGGTAGGAAAATGAAACTAATACAGTGACGAGATCTAGTAATTTACTTGTATCGTCTTCCGAAAGTCTTTTGGCTCATCAGGATCCTCAAAAGGATATGCCCCAACCAGCATCACGTACAAAGTAACACCACATGACCAGACATCTGCAATCTGGTATAACAAGACAAAGTCATTCACTCATTTTTACTTACTACTAATTATCATATTCTAACAAAAACATGCATGAAAGTACAACTCAAATTGACAAAAGAACACTGAGGGTTAGAAACAGAAATATCAATGGGATGTGCAGCCAAACACACAACTAGAAAGCAATGAACAGCCCACAGAAAATGACCTCTAAGTCTTAAAAAACAATGTGTGTGAATAATAGACTGACATTCCTCCCTAATTTGATTCATATACAGATATACCTTGCCATCGTATTCTTGCCTTAAGAGCACCTCAGGAGCAATGTATGCAGGAGTTCCAACAGTAGACTTAGGTTGCGAATGAAGAACTGAAGACTGAAAAGAACAACCACAATAGAAAAGTAAACATGACAATGATCTTAGAAAACCATAAAATTTTGGATGCAAAGCTCAGTAATGTGATATGCATGGAGTGGCACCCGGTGAGGGCTAAGGAACATGATTTAGACATTTCACCATTATAGAAAAGTAGAACCATTAAACCTCAAGCAGAAGCATTGAGTGGTAAGATAACAACAAAGATTCCAACAAGTAATACCTTGGAGTACCCGAAATCACATATCTTAAGCCTAGGAGCTGGACTTCCATCCAACAAAGTGTTTTCCAACTTCAAATCACGGTGGCATACTTGCTTCATCAAGGAAAAAAAAGACAACCATCATTTCAATGAGCAATATAGTTCTATCAAGTTACACATAATACAATTTCAGAAACAGATGAATAAATAACTACCATTGCATGGCAATAACTAACTCCGGATATAAGTTGTTGAAAGAAGAACCGAGCCTGCACCAAAATCAAAAATATAGACATCAAACAAAAGCCAAAAATTAACATGGGCAGGGACTTGTTAAAGTGAAAGCAAACTATAGGAAGTAAACCTCATCTTCATTGAATCGACCAGCAGCACAAATTCGCTCGAAAAGCTCTCCTCCAGAAGCATATTCCATTACAATGGCAAGATGAGTAGGCGTCAAAATAACCTAGAGTAACATTTTCCATAATTAGTTATTTAAAATATTACGTTAATTAAAAAAAATAAACAGAGATATAAACAAAAGTATTAACTTTACCTCTTTAAATCTAACAATATTGGGATGCCTCAACGATCTATGATTGATAATTTCTCTTTGAACATTTTCATCTATCTGTATAACAATGGTAGACCAAATTTTAATCCGAATTTAAAAAAAAAATTAAATACGTCAAAAATTCAAATGAAGAAAGTTCGTTAAGTGGTTGAGAAAGCAGAAAAAACCGGTCCGTTTTATTTTTTTTTTTAAAAAAGAATAATAATTATACAGACAAACATCAAATAAAGACATTTCCCAAGTTTACAAAATTTATTCAATCCCGCAATAAATTCTTACAGCTCAAAAATTGAAAAACCAAAAACAGAAAACTTTATCTTCAATAAATATCTTAACTATTCAAACGGGTTTATTTCCATAAATAGATTAAAACAACAACACGCAAGCAAAAGGATATCGCTATAGTAGTTTTTAAAAGATTTATAAAAAGCTAACCTTATCGCCTCTCTCGATGTACTTGACAGCAACAAGTTCTTTGGAAACCTTATCTCTCATAAGCCGGGCAACTCCGAAATTACCCGACCCGATATCTCTAACGAAATCGTACCGGTCACTATCGTGCATGATCGGCATATCCATAGCCGGACCGACCGTTAAGTCCGCCCGATCCATTTCTCTCTCTTTTCAGTTTCCGATTCTACCCCTGTAAAATGGGAAAAACTCACGACCTCATCACCGGACTGAACCTCAACAAAGACGATGCGGTTTTTTTGCAGATGAGTTTGCCGAGTTGAACAGGTCGAGTCGGTTAATAAGAAAAAGCGAGTGTTTTCGTAATTTAGTTGATCGGCGATTAATAGAGTGTTTCTGCAACAGTGAGAAATAAGGAAGGAGAGGACTTTTTGGGGAAGGGGAAGTGATAATTCCAAGGAAATATCTGATGGAAGCAAGGAGGAGAAGGAAAAATGCGGCGTCGTTTGGAGGTAGTTGCCTGGTGGGTAACCAATAGGATTGGCTCCTTTTTTCGGGTTGTCTTATTATTTGTGGATTAATTTGACCTTTTTGCTACTTTTTATTATGCTTTAAATGACTTAAATATCCCTGGTTTGGATAATATTAAAGTGGAGTCACGTGATTGCGGAATGCTGAGAGAATTTATTCGGTATTATGCTGTCATTTACCTGTAAAAGTGATCCGACGGTTCTCATTTCATCATCCATTGTCCATATTAACACGCAATGATTTCTTTATAGGATTGTTTAGCTTTTTCTATTTTTCTATGAACTCTTCCTCCTAAGTCCAAAATTTAGTGTATAAATAAATGAATTGATCTTAGAAGAAAAACAAAACATTGAAATTAAAAGCATTATTATACTAAGAATTTGGCCACTCATTTTAATAGTTTTGCTAAAAAAACATTAGAACTGTTATTTTTTAAATTTAAATTATTTTAAAAAATATGTTTTATATTAAAATATTATACAAATTCGATTTCTGGTTCAACTGTTCGGTTTAAGCGATTGTTAATCGATTCATTGACCGGCGGTTTTATACATAAAACGAAACCGAATTCATGACCGATTTCCGATTCAACCGCCTGATCTGGTCTGGTTCCATCAACACTGCTTTCCCCTCATATATAGTATAAAAAAAAAACATTATAATTTCTTTAAATAAGCATCATTATCAAATTTGTTAAATTTATGCATCACATATTCAACTTCATTTATTAACTTGATAAACTTTTTTAATTGATATTAATAGACATTTAATAATTTACATCAATAATGAATTCCTAAGTCTTAACCTATAACTTACAATTAACTTCATTTATATTTTTTGATGTAAAAAAAAACCTTCATTTTTTTTACTACTCCATATCTGATAACCATTTTAAATAATATCTCCATCCTATTTTATCTGTTTATTTTTTAAAAAAAAATTATTCCAAATTTTATGTCTCATTTAGATAATCAAGACACATTTAACCGTATTTTATCATCATTAAGTGTGGGAAGAGAAACATATATCAAGTAAAGTTTGGGATAGTCTTGAAAAGTATTATAAAAGTTTTATAAAATTGTGAGAACCAACTTTCTTAATATTGATTATTTGGTTAAATTGAACATATTTAATGGGACGAAAAGAGTATGACTAATTTGAAGAGTTACGTTAGATTTCGAATAGATAAATCAAAAATCTAATTTTTCAATTCATAAAACTCAAATATGAGAATTTATTTAAAGAAAATTAATTTTTTTTCACTCAATGTTATATTAATTTTATTAAATTTTTGCTTGGCTGTTAATGTGTATTGGAGAAGGAAAATTGGGGGGAAAAAACTTTGGAGGAATAATTTTCATTGATGAAAATCGAGAGCATTCAATTAGATGAGAACATGGAAAGCTAGTATGTTGTATACATATACTATAATTACTTTGAAAGGATGTTTTAGTCAATTTATCTTGAAGCGATTGTCCATTCGCGGACAAAGCCTTCGGAACAAAGGAAAGTTTATGACTTTCAAGCAGTATTTTTCCGAATAAAGAAATTAGCATATGATTAGAGCATACGTAGGCACATTACAAGATTAAGAAGTAAACTAATCTCACCCTTGATAAACTAGACCTTTTTTTAAAGTCAACAATCCAACGGTACAAAATCTCTCAAACCCAGCTGCAATGTACCACATTAAAACATTTTAAAATCTCACATTATAGATGAGAATCTCTTTAGCAATAGGCAGCTTTCCAATGACAAAGAGGAAGTGAGGTTTTATATATTTTAATATTTTTAAATTAATTAAATATTCACATTGCTCCTCCAACTCCAAGTCATAGTTAGAGGTAAAAAGCTTAAAAGCATATAAGGTTTAATGCATTGGAATCAAATTGTTAAACTAATGCAAAGGCTTTTTGAATCAAATGGAAATGTTTTGATATATATTTTTTAAATAAAATTAAGGGTTTAAATTTTGTTAATGAAGGATATTGATATTAGGAAAAATTTTATCATTCGATGAGACTTGGTTGACTCGACTTTAAATTAATCAGAATTTAACATAAATATTAAAATTAAAAGATTTGTGCAAAGAAAATTGTGACATTAATCACTGTAATACTGTCTAACATCTCCTTATATATAAGAGTAATTCCCTTTCTAAAATTAACATATTCAACACATATATAGAGAATTGTGTTTTGAACCAAAAAAAATATATAGAGAATTATGTGGTGTGCTGGTAATTGTGTGTCGCATGGTGAACCCAACGCCTGACACCTGTCTTAGTCATTGTAATTATTGTTCATTTTGTTTTATATGTTTTATGAATAAAACTCCGATAAATACGGTATTTTTGTTGATTAAATTTTTGGGCTCTAATAATCTCAATTATACATGTACTTTTCTTCCCTTTGCTTCTTTTATGAGATTCAGGTGTACACATCTTTCCCTTTCATTAGCCTTTTGCTTTACTTTTACTAACTTTCTTTTTTCCTTTTTTGAGGTTCGGTTTTTTTTTTGGTGGGACTGGGAGAGGAAGAACAATATTATCCTAATTCCTAACTCCTAAAGATAAATACAATGAATAAGACATTGGAAAATTGTCTTCTCCCTAAACTCAAGTATCAAAGCGAAAAGGAATTAAAATAGATGTCCTTGTTGATTTGGAGAAGCAATCTCGGCTCTTCATTTTCTTGTTGATGATTATGATAGGACATTATCAACCTATCAAAAACGACAAACAAACTTTACAAAAATGTCTTTGCCAATTGCCACCAAAAGAGGGTGAGAAAAAAGAGCCTTTGAATTTTGATGGTTAATTGGATATCCTTTCAAATGATTCACCAACCAAAATTTTATAGAATTAATTATTACTTTCATACTTAGTTAGTGTACGTTTGAGTTAACTTAAAACTCTTCTGAAAAAGTGCTTATGAAAAAAATTTCAATTTAGAATTTATACTTTTTAATTCAAAAACAACTTAAAAACACTTCTGAAGAGCACTTCTGAATTTTCCGTTTGGCCCAGCTTAACTTTTTTCAGTAGATAAACTGTTAAATAAACTGGATCAAACGGACCCTTAAAATTCATACGAAGTCAAGACAAAACTTACACTTGGGTCAACATGAGAATGAATAATAATGTGTTCAAGGGGGAGGGGAAAGAAAAAGGTAAATACAAGAAATCTACCTCTAATTCTTTATCCCTCAAAAAAATAAATCTAGCTTTAGACTGAAAGATAATAAGATATTTAGAAATTCTGATTAATTTGACTACTAGCATAGATTTATATGTTACTTTAGAGGAAAAAGGTTGAGAAAAGTTTTGCAAGTCTATTAGAATAATAATAATATAACTAAAGAAAAAATAAGCCGTTTGACCATAGGTTATTGAGTCAAGGAAATTACTTTTTTCCTAATTATTTCTTATTGAAAAAGCAGTTTCAAATTACGTACGGTTTGTCTCCAAATTGTAGGATTTTATTCTTATTATATGGTCTATGTCAACATTTAGTCCAAATTTAATCTGAATTATTAAACCTAAATTTGGAATTTGTGTGGTTTAATATTATCCTTAATCATAGGTAAAGCTAGATTTGCAAGCTCCATTTACTAGAAAAAGAAAAAAGAGAAGAAAAGAAAAATTCTAGCATGTGGTTTTGGGCTTAATTCTGTAAAAGTGATGGCCCACGTTATCCCAATAGAATGGACCCTTTTTATCCTTCAATTTATCCAATTCCCACACCTGAAGTCCAGCATTACGTTGCGGCCCCGCGAAGGGCGAAGTATTGCGTTGCGTTACCCTAGTAATCAAAGGCTATTTTTTTTCTATTTTATTGGGTTTGGGATTTTTGTGGGATTTTGATGTATCCTTCCTCCCTTTCCTCTTGGTAAAGAATAGTGCCATTTTTGTCCATAAAAATTATACTATAAATTCGTCAAAAAGTTTACCATAAATTATCTCACGATTAGGTCATCAAGTGAGAAATTTTGATAGCATTATACTTTTGATGGATAAAGAATGCTTATGTTCACCAAAATTATGTAATGACAATACAATCTTCCTAAAATTGTCCCATTAGTTATCTTTAGTTTTATAAGATGATTTTCTCGACATGTAATTCAGAGAGCTTCAGCTATGTATTTCATGAAAACGTTCATATTTCTGTGCACCAACTCAGAGAAAATTGAAATTCTTACAATACAAAATCTTGTTTTACCCTAATTTAAATGAATTTGTGATGATATATTTCACGAAGTTGAGAATCGACATAGGAACATGAAGCTTTAAATTTATCTATAATAATAGTAATGCTTTTGTTATTCGTATCCATTTTAACAATCTATTAGTAATCTTGTTTGAATGTGGTCGACTCATTATAAGATAAAAAAATAATTTTTTCATTCACAAAACTCTTTACTCAAAAATTTAGTTAAAGAGAATTAAGTAGAGTCGGATCCATTTAGGAATTTGCAAAACCTTTGTATGTCATGTCTAATTTACATTGTTGCCCACCCCAAATTAATGTGGGTGTCCATCCCAATTGGATTGAAATATTCTAGAATCCATTGGCTCGTACAATACTCTATATATATAAAAACTATGTTAGGCTATTACCAAAGGGACAAAATGACCTCCTAAAATTGAAAAAATTAATAAAATGTTGAATGCAAATATCGTTTTTATGTATAAAATATAAGTAATTTATAAGAAATTATATGAATGATAAGTAATTCACAGTATAAGTTTTATTATGCTAAAAATGATATATTAAATCAAGTGAAACAAGATTGAAGGTTGATAATCCATTCCTACCAAAAAAGGATAAGATAATAATCCTATTTTTCCATCACCATTTTTTACCATTATTATTTTAATATATATATTATTGCCGTCCACGTTGTAGGCCCAGCAACGTGACGCGTGTACAATGATGGAGTATACGTTTCAAGAAATTTCAAGGTTAATATAAGGGCAAATCAGTCAGATCAAAAAAACCTTCGAAGAAGGACACGAGTGTTAAGTTGTGTAGGGCCCTCAATCTGCTCACAAATTCGCTCCAAACGAGTAACGAGAAACGGGTGGGGGTTAGCCAACCTTTTCATATATTACCATCTTTGTCCTCTTCGTTTCTCATGCGCCACCTGACTTGACTCACCGAGTCCACGAAACAGATAGGAGAGAAAATAATAGGCCCACCGTAATGGTGTCGGACTCGGAGCTAATCGCCCGACTCCGGGAGTTCCTGAAGGAATCCGACCTCAACACCACGTCCACAGCGAGCGTGCGGCGGAGATTGGAGGAAGATTTCGAGATTGATTTATCGGAGAAAAAGAAGTTTATCAGGGAGCAAATCGATATATATCTCCAAAGCCAGTTCGAAAATGCCGAAGAAGAAGAACAAGAGGAAGAAGATGAAAATGACGCTGAAGATGATCAAACGGCGAAGATTAAATCAGAGGAATCTGACGGCTCTGATTCCAATGACGAAGAGGAAGAAGAGGACATTAAAAAACCCAGGAATAAAAGGGCTCCTGCAAAGAAAAGGTCAGCTTCTTATAAATTAATTACTGTAATAATAATTGTACTAAATTTTTCGTAATTATAGCTAAATTGTTAATTTTACCTTTCCATTTTCTAATTTTAAAAGCTTTAGATAATGCTTGGTTTAGAAGTTAATTCTGAGGTTGCGTTGCTTATTGTTATGCTTAGCTTCATATTAGAGTAAAGTGTAATTTAGATCTTCTCTCTTCCAGTGCTTAATATTAGTATTTATTTACTTTTAACTTTCTTTTCCCAATTAGTATTATTTAATGTGTAGAAAAAAGTTGGAAAAATGATTTGAATGGCGAAATTTGACAGAACCTGTTTGTATTAATCTGAACAGGTCTTTAATTTAAATCCAACTCAGTGAGTCTCACTCTAAGATTGCTGTGGAACTCATCGCGCCAGGTTGACTAATTATAGTTCTGGAAAAAAGAAATGATATTAATGATACAAATAATGTCTTATTTTGGAATAATGCTGGCAGCTGGTTCTCTTGTTTGGGATGGTTGTTCTTATTTGATTGAAAGTGTTCTTTGAAAAATTCTTTATTATGATCTCACTTTCCACGGCATAGGGATAGGCAACATGATTCTTATGCAGCTGCTCCAATCTTGAACAGCATAGTTAAAACTTAATTGTTATCATTGTGTGAATTGTTGATCTTATCTGTTTGGCTTATAAAATCCCTCAAATCCACTAATTTGTCTAGAATAATACCCGTAGATGATGGTGCAAAAAAAAAAAAAAAAAAGAATACCCCTTGAAGAATGTTTATCTTACACCGTCATGCAAACTTTGAAGTTTAGTCCACTTTATAAAATTATGGTTGTTTTATCTCTAATATAGGTCAAGAAGAGTCAATAATGAAGTTAAGAAAAGAGGAGGCGGTGGTGGTTTTAATAAAGTATGTAGCCTCTCCCCGCAACTTCAGGAATTTCTTGGAGTCCCTGCATTGGCGAGGACTGAGGTATTTCTATAATGTCCTGAAATTTCATTTCAGTTTCTTCTATCTTAATTTCATGATTAAGGGAGCCACTTCATTCTAAATTATCCTTTTATATTGGTGCTAGGTAGTCAGGCAAGTATGGGCTTATATTAGAGACAAAAAATTGCAAGATCCAGCTAACAAGAAAAATATAATTTGTGATGAGTCATTGCATGCACTTTTCGGTGTTCATTCAATTGACATGTTTCAAATGAACAAAGCGCTGTCAAAGCATATTCTACTTCCCTTGGATTCAGATGAAGGTAATAGCTTATCTGTCCCTTTTACCTTTCTGCATTTGCTAAACGCTCTTAGATAGTTTCTTTTTACCTCTAAGTTTTCGTGCTCAATTACTCTTCTGGAAATTGTGAGCAAAAATAGAGGAACTGATAGCATTATTTACCAATTCTTTTGTTAAAGTGAGGAAGTATATCTTATTTATCATGATCAATGTGCTGCACTTAGAACTCAAATCTCTATATTGTCTTTTTAAAGTACTGAATGTAACTATAGTGGCTTTCATGGCACAGTAGCTTCCGTTAAGCCAAAGGAGAAGGAAAGGGAAAAGGAAAAGCAACGTAAGCATGAGAGAGAAGATGGTAATGATGGTAAGTGAGTGAATTAAGGTCTTTTATTTGACTCATGATGGATCATAATGGAACTTATTTTGCATTGATATGAGGAGTTGGTATGGCTTATGCTCATAACTTGTCTTCCATCGCTAGCAATACCTTGCAGCTTAGGTTTTATTTCCCCTCTATGATGTGCAGATTGGTAAATAGGTCTTCTAATCGTTGTTCCTTGAAAGAACATTCTCTTTTAGTGCTCTGGGTACTGCTCATTCATTTAGAACCAGATGCATAATGTTGCTCTATATGCCTTTTTATTTCAGTGCGCTTATTTCTTTGTGTGCTTAGTACTGAATTTGATGCCTGAGTCAAATTTACCCTGATTTATCCTATCTGAACCTGCAATGTAGGGGTACCTGTGCCTTTGTGACTCCTTGCTTGCATATCCTCTCTCTTTGTTGTGTATGCATGTGCCCTGCTATATGTATTATTCTATCGGTTAATTAATTAGTGTTTATGAACTGTGATAAGCACACTAGTAGTTGTTCAATTTGTAGGTTCTTACACTTCCAGCATTGCTGTTTGTTCTTTGCCATTTTAGATCCAGATGAACCAAAAAGAAAGGAAAAGCGGCAGAAGGGATTTCTTGCTCCTCTTCAACTTTCAGATGCTCTAGTGAAATTCATTGGCACTGGAGAAAGTGTGCTCACACGTGCTGATGTAATAAAGAGAATGTGGGATTATATAAAAGAAAACAACCTTCAGGTATCTACCATAACCCTATAGTTGCCTTTTATTTATTTCATGATCATAAGCGCAAAATAAGCACCCTACCGGGTATCTTCATTCTTTGTTGAAACTTTTGGTATCCTTGCATCTTTGAAACTGCCACTTTTGAGCCAAGCATTAAGTATTATACTGGGTTTTAACAATCCATTTTCATGAAGGATCCAACGGACAAGAGGAAAGTGATATGCGATGAGAAGCTGAAAGAACTCTTTGATGTTGACAACTTCACCGGGTTCACTGTCTCTAAACTCTTAGCAGCTCATTTCGTCAAGAATGCTCCAGCATCTTGTTAAGCTCAAAAGATAGTCTAATGTTCCCGGTCTAATTTTTTATTTTCTTTTTATTATTTTCCTTTGACACATAAGTACATCTTTACAATAGAAAACCTGAAATTGAATTAATTGTTTCTCTTAAAGGGGCTGTCACTGAAATTTTCTAACTTGACATTTCCATTTATGCTTTGGGTTTATAATATTAGGTACAAGGGAGGGGCAACCACTATAATTAGGTGCAGTAGAATGTTTTAAGTTCTTAGAGGAAAGTAATAATAGTATACCATTTTGGGTGCCATTTGGCATTTTTCTATGGCTATTCTTTTGTTGATCAGCACTTTTTATTGGAATTATATTCAGAAACCTATACTGTTGCCTTCAGAGTCTAATAAACCTTCTAGCAAACAGACATATGAAGGTGCCAGCAGACAATCCTTGCGACCAATCTTCAAAACAGTTGTTCGGGCGTCATGCCTGAAGGACAAGCAAGTGGTATAACCCTATAAGCTTATCATCATTGAAAATTTTCATTTGTACTTGATTTCCTTTTGTTAGCTTAGGTTAGGATCAAAATTCAAGCAAAGATTTGCCAAAAAAGTTTAAGACAGAAGAAGCACAAAAATGACAAATTTATTAGTACAAGACAACAAAACGACCATGCCCTGAGCCGGGCCACCGCCATCTACACGTTCGTAGACTTGGGAAATGGGCCTAAATAAATTTTAACAGGCTGCCCAAAAAGTTTGGAAAATGGGCTGCGAAATCCATGATAATTCTTACCAAACTGACCCATGATAATTAACCAAAATTTATTTACATAATTTGAAAGGAAATGCGCCCACCGAAGTCATCTTGAAATCTATCTAAAGCATGTGTAAGGCGTTCATGGCCGGTAAATGTTCAACATGGAGGAGGCTACTATAATTTCCGCCGTGGATGGCCAACTTATGTGAGAGATCATGGCCTGGAACACCATGTCTGGTGCTTCAACATTTCTTGATGGAAACTTGCCACTTGCAGGATGTTAAACTTGGTGCTGAGACAAGTAGCAGGGGCCAGCAAGCAATCGAGACGGTTTATTGCTCAAAAAGGTCCCCGAACTTACACAAAACGGCCAAATAAGCCCTTGAACTCTAATTGCAGCCAAATAAGCCCCTGAACTCTTTAGAAAGGCTAAATAAGCCCTTTTCTGACGGCTAAATACTGAAATAAGGACTAAACATTTCAAGATTTTCTCAAATAAGGATCAAAATACACATTTTCAACAAATTCGAATAAATACTTGATATATTTTCACAAATTGGATACAATATAAGTTAATACTAATGTGTGAGATATATATAAACTAAAAAGCACACGATAATTTTATATCATATTATGTTTAATGAATTTATTTTGATTAATAGGGTTTGATTTTTAATTAACATGATAATATCATTTTTTTATCAAATTTAACGTGCACGCATGAGAAGCATTGGTTTTTATTTAATAATTCCCTAATTTGTAAAAATTTGCTAAGCATGCATTTTAAATTGTTGGAATTGTGTATTTTGATCCTTATTTGAGAAAATCTTGAAACGTTTAGTCCTTATTTCAGCATTTAGCCGTCTAAAAAGGGTTTATTTGGCCTTTTAAAAGGGTTTAGAGGCTTATTTGGCCGTTCTGTATAAGTTCAGGGGCCTTTTTGAGCAATAAGCCCAATCGAAACAGGGGCTTCAACTTCTAGTCTAGTTGTAAGAAATGTTGTTTCAAAAAATTCCATCCTTCATTTTTATTGGTTTTGCAGGAATAATACCAGAAATAGTATGTGGTAAGAACCAGGCTTTATATTTGAGTTCTAAAATTGGCAACATGAAAATTTTTAAAATTAGCAAGAATTTTCTTTCTACCTCATAATTTATATATAATGTCTTTAAATCTCAGGTTGTTCCAAGACATTTTGCTGAATACTAGTAAGAATTACCAGGTTCGGTTGAGCGCTGGATGGGCCAATTTCTTGAGAGAAAACAAGTACAAGTTAGTCAAAGGAGATACCCTTTTGTTTCAATTCATTTCCAGTTCCAATACAAATTAGTCAATTCGCATCCAAATTAGTGAAAATGGGTTGTCAGGCATTTAATTTGGTTAGTAGTGGAGAAGAAAGAATAAATGCACCCCATTGCCATGTTAACTTGTAAGGCTTATAGTTATTGGTTTGAAAACTCTTTTAAAGGAGAAAAAACTGAAATTTGGTATGTAGGGAACTCAAAAAGGCATATTCATCATGAAACCAAATAGGGGAGGAGATGGTAGCGGATCAACATCATCGGAGCAGGGTCCTCCCTATTACTGCAAGGTTGTGCATGAGTCTGCAATCATATATGGCTTGCTTGTAAGTTCTTGTTCTTCTCAAATTCAACTTTCGTTTTTCCAATTTTTCGGCCTTTTTTGCCAAATGATGATGAAAATTGGATTCAATGGATTTCAATCACAAGGCAAATTTTACTACTATATTTTCTTTCTTATATCATGATTTATTTCATATAATTCCCTGAAATGATGGTGTGTATATATGTGTGTACTGACAGCGACTTCCCAAAATTTTTGGGAAAGACCATGGGGAATCTTTGTCGGACCATGTCAGACTAGAGACTCCAAATGGTGCAGTGTGGCCAATGGAGGTGATGAAATTGGAAGATGATTACTTCTTGAATAATGGTTGGCCTGAGTTTTTAAAGTTCTACTCTATATGCCAAGCCCACCAATTACTGTTTAAATACCATGGAAATTCCAATCTCAGTGTGAGGATAATTGATAGGAGTTTCAGAGAGATTAAATATCCCCCTAAACCCACAAGAGATCATGTTGAAAATGTCATCAATATTGAATCCCCAAAAAGGAAGCGAAATTCGCTGGCTCCTAATTATGTTCAATCTGATGGGAATGAAAATGATGGAGGCACAATGAGGAAGAAATCAAATCTGGCTTCATCTTCTTCTCCAAAGCAAGAGACTAGTAATAAACATCTCAATCTCTCCTATTTTATTCTTTTCCATCATTTTTTAGTTTTTGTTGTTACATTGATGGTAACATAAAATTTTGCTGTTCTTTTCATTTTTTGCAAAGATACCACCGCCCTTCAACAAGCTGAAGCTTTACAGAGTAAGATTGAGAATCCCTCCTTTTTGATTGTAATGCGGCCAACTTATGCTCGTAATTACTTGGTAAGCTTTGCATATTCTTTTTTGGACTAACAATATGATTTCTTTTTCTTCCTTTTTATCATTTTACAATATTGATTGTTGCTTCACTTGATGAATTATTACAAGGCTTTACCGGCAGCTTTTGCTAAAAAGTATTTAGCTGGAAAGGAAGAAACAAGCTTTACACTTGAGGTATCGAATGGGAAAAGATGGAAGGTTGATTATGGCATAACAATAAGGGGTGCCAGGCTGAAATCATCTGGTTGGAAGGCATTCGTGAAAGAAAACAAGTTGAAAGAGGATTATGTTTGTGTTTTTGAGTTGGCTAAGCATACCCAAGTGGAGTTCAAAGTTCATATCTTTAGAAATTAACTAGTGCTACTAATTATCTGTCCTCTGTTTAAAATGTCTATATTTCAATGCCTTTTGTTTTAAACAATTAAGGACAAGGACAAGGACTAGTGTCTTTTGTTTTGGTTCAATGCTTTTGCTTTTGTCTATGGCAAGTGGTTTAACAAACATATGTTACCTTTTGGTTGTAGTGATGGAAATTTGGAGTATTATAAATTTTCTAGCAGTATGGGGTTTTGAGTTTGATGTTGTCCAGCTTACTAAACTTTGTCAAAATAATGTTGCATGAATTTACGGTGATAGTGTTGCTAAACTTTCTCAATTCATTTCCAATAATTCAATTCGCATCCAAATACTTGAAAAGGCTTGAGATCATGGCAGCAATCATGGGAAGAGGAACAAGCGATGAAATGCCTTTTGAGATTTTCCTAGTGTAACCTTTTTCTTTTCCTGGTCTTACTTACCCTGTTGAAGACTTGATCTTTTGCGTTAATGGCATGAAAAAAATGGTGAGATCATGTATTTGCAGGAACCCCTTTAACTTTTTGTAACTGACCTTAATTGACATTAAAAGTCATGTAATGTATGGTTGTCTTGGTTGAACTTTAATCTTTTTGCCTGGATTGCAAATTCCTTTCAATATAACTGAAAAGAAATGGCATTCATTCAAGGTTTGAAAATTCTTTATAAAGGAGAAAAACTGAAAATTGGTAAGCACTTTCTCCTATCAAATATGGCTTACTTGTAAGCACTTTCTCCTCTCCAATTCTACTTTCTTTTTTCCAATATTGTTTCAAGTTGAAGGAACTGTTTTGCCTAGAGATTATTTATATTGCCACTTTGCCAGAAACTTTATGGCCTTACATTTAAACATCAATCCCCATGAACAACCCTTGCTTTGGCTTACTTTCCAGTTTCCTGCTTCAAAAAGTTTTGAGTTTTGCAAACCTGTTAACCAATAAGCCCCAGAAATGGTACACCATTTTGAGGTATAATTCCACAGCCAAAATGTATTATCATAAAATTTCGAAGTCTCAACTTAGTCCAAGGTACTAACTTGCCCTTCAGCCTTTTGCCAATTGATTATGTAAAATTGGAATCCTTGGATTTCAATCACAGAGCAATTTTACTATATTTTCTTCTTACATCATGATTTATTTCATTGGTTATATGGAAAAAGAAGATGAAAGATTATATACATTTCCCTGAAATGATGGTGTCTATGTGTTATGACAGCGACTTCCGAGAATTTTTGCGAAAGACCATGGGGAATCTTAGTCGGACCATGTGAGACTAGAGACTCCAAATGGTGCAGTGTGGCCAATTGAGGTAATGAAATTGGAAGATGATATCTTTCCTTAGAAATAAATGGCCACAATTTGCAGCGTTCTACTCTATATGCCAAGCTCACCAATTATTGTTCACACACCAAAGAGATTAACTATCTCGATCCCTAAACCCACAAGAAATGTTGAAAATGTCGTCAATGAATCCCCAAAAAAAAACATTGAATGGGGTAGGATGGAAAGTTGATTACTTCAAATCAACAGCAGTTGCCAGGCTAAAAACATTGGTTGGAATGCATTCGTGAAAGGAAACAAGTTGAAAGTTGGTGATGCTTGTGTTTTTGAGTTGATTAATCAGATAGAAGTTCAGTTCAAAGTTCACATCTTCAGAAATTAATTAAGTATACTACTAATTATCTGTCCTATGTTTAAATTCCACCAAATCCAATCCATCTCTTTCTGATTTGTTTCAACGATAAGTGTATTAGTACTTGAACTCCGAATTGGAAATTTGAGGCCAATTCCTTATTTGAAAATGTAAAATGTTGACATGTTTGACATTTGAAAGTTGGACTGCTTTCAATAAATTAATTAATGGGCATGAATTTGTGTTTTATTGTGCTATATTATTCATGATTGATTATGTGATTATGTCTATGCGTGTGATGCAGCCGAGAAAGGTTTGGAGAAATGCATGCCAGAATGGGGTGGGATTGGGAAGAACAATACTTATGAGATTTAGCAAACCAGAAAGAAATGGATTGCTGGCAATTGGAACTTGTCTCCTTGTTAACAAAATGTCTTTTGTTTTGTTTCAAACTTTGAATGCTTTTGCTTTCTTCTTTTTAATTTTTATGTTTTGGAATTTGGACCATGACTTTTGGTTCTAAATTTCCAGTATTATATTAAGTGAATTCATGGTGATAGAGTCTAGAAAGAAAGATGATGAAAAATAATGCTGCAATTGGAAAAAACCAGCAGCACAAGCAAAGAAAATACAGAGGCCATATTAAGGAACCTGCTGCTGCGCTACACCCTTAAATTTTACTTTCCCCAACTCATCAGAAACTACTCACCTACCTACCATTAAAATTGGTAGGTGAGGAAGTATTATGAGTTAAGAGACTCAAAGCAGCTGCCTCATAAATTGTAAGTTCTAGGCTTGTTTTAAAGAAACTCAAAGCAGCTCTTTCTTGTTCTTCAGTTTCATCCTAACATAACAAGTTGATACATTTCCCCAAACTCCACAGATTTCCTCTAGCCACTCCAAACATTTTTGCTTGCAACCATATTCTTCGTCCTAGTAAATCTCTACAATGACTTTTCAACATCCTTCTACTACAATGAATTCTCATCAGGGAGAAAGGGATTGTCCCATGTTTACCAACAAATCCCCCCACTTCTCCAAATTAATTCATGATGAATTTATTTGAGCTGGAAAACTAGTAAAAAATACATAATTTCTTTTTTTTCCCTTTAATGTTTATTCATTCTCTTCATGCTTCAAATTCTTTTTGCTTATGCTAGATTCTTTACATTCCATTACAAATCTTACGTGGAAGTTTTAAATTTTAATGCAGCCAATTCCTCAAAAATTTCTGAGACTATATGGGAAACTACTGCCAAGCCTTCTTAAGCTTGAGGTACCAAGTGGTGAAGTATGGCAGGTGGAACTTGCAAAGGATGACAAATGGGTGTGGCTGGAAAAGGGTTTCAAAGAATTTGCAAAGCATTACTCACTGAAAAGTGGGCATTTTGTGCTTTTCAGATATGAAAGGAATGCTCATTTTTACGTCTCCATTTTCGATATATCTGCTACAGAGATAGAATATCCATATGTTAGCAACAAAGAAGATGCTGCTTCAAAATCAGATATGCCATGTTCCCAACCTCATAAGAAATCTCCAAATACAAGTGGGACTAGGATCGATTCGAAATCCAAGGCTTCAGCTCCAGTTGCAAAGGGAAGGGGAGCCACAGCTCAAAAAAGCCCAGAAATTGAGGTGCTCAAGAGTAGACGTTTGGCAGGAGCTGAGAAAACTGAAGCTCTAAAGAAAGCCAATGGGTTCACAAGTAAAAATCCATTTGTCAAGGTTGTTATGCAACCATCATGTCTCGGCTTAGATGGTAGAGTGGTAAGCTTTCAGCTTGATTTCTGCAAAAGATATATAAATTTAATTTGTACTTAATTTCTGTCAAGATTATTTCCTTGTTTCATGTGTTTCTGTTCTTTTGATCTACAGTCCATACCGGTTAGCTTTGCTAGGGAAAATATCAAGATCCAGAATAATGGCCGTACTTTGCTTTTATGTGGTTGGAATGGGCAAACATGGCATGCGAGGTACAATTTGATGAAGAAGAAGCATGGTTTTCAACCATTAATCCAAGGTGTTAACTGGGAGGCATTTACAAAAGAAAATGCTTTGGAAGTTGGTGATGTCTGCGTTTTTGAGCTTATTGGAATGAGACCTGAGATCATGCTGAGAGTTTCAATTTATCCTAATATTGATGCCAATGCAGCCTGCAGGCCAGATGGTGAGTGTTAATCGAAAGCAATATTCTGTTTGAACTTCCTAATTATATTCTATTCTAATTCAAAGTTTGAACATATGAATGTACAAGTAGCTGATGATGATGATGTTTCGATTGAAATCCTGGAGGAGACTTCACCAGCTGCTAATGATTTTGCAAGTTGTTCTTCATCAAAAGTAGGTGAGAGCATAGATGTTAAATGTATTCGTTTCCCTTTAATTGCAATCAACTAATAACCTGTTAGGTCAAGAAAGTGAATATCTCATTAGATTTCCATTTATGTTCCTTTTCTTTTATCCATTATTGGCTAACTGTTCATATAATCGATTGTTACATGAAAATGGTCTAGCTCCAAAGTTTCCCAAGAGACGTTCATCGCGAGCTTCCGAAGCTGCAGCCAGCAGAAACCATTCAAACATTCCATTATTCTTCGTAAAAGAATTAACGCCAGCTTATCTGGATCCTGAGCGTTGCCGTCTGGTAAGATTATCATGGATGAATTTCATAAATAAATGTCGCATTGACAAGCTTTGTCATGTTTGAAATACTAACAGTTTACTTGCACCAGCATATACCATTTGAATTCGTTGACAAGAGCTTCAAGACAGATGCAAAGAATGTAATTCTTCAAGTTGCTGATAAAGTTTGGTCTGCAAAATTAGTTGTCGACAAATCGCGGCGAACGGTATACATAGGAGCTGGCTGGCTGAATTTTGCAATTGAAAACTGCTTGGGAGTGGGAGATTCTTGCGTTTTCAAGTTGATTGCTTCAAGCAATGGTGATCTCATGCTGAATGTAACCATTACTAGAACAGATGGTTAAATGTTTGTACACAGGCTTAATTTAGTTCTTTTCCAATCAAACTGATGAATTGGGTCTATATATAGTATTTTTAAAGTCTTTTGGTATTCTTGACTTCAATGGAACTTCTATCCTATCAATTGCAAAGTTACTATACGGGTCGTCTAATCTTCAGTCTTGTGTGCTCAGGAGCAACGAGATTCGAAGTTTATTTCTATTTGATTATAAATCACATTAACGATTAAAGCACTTAAAATAGCTTTAGGAATAAAAGGAATGAGTGTAAAGTTTTTGGCGAATAGCATGATTACATCAAATTTTTTAATAAGTTTATAATCGATCCAATTTTGAAGTCTCACTTTATGCCAAGGACCAAGGTACTTCCCCTTCGGCCTTTTTGCCGATTGATGATGTCAAAGTACTGGAATTCATGGATTTGAATCACAGGGCAAATTATATTACTATATTATATATCTTTCTAATATCATGATTGATTTCATTTACTTCCCTGAAATAATGGTCATCCCAAAATTTTTGGGAAAGACCACGGGGAATCTTCGTCGGACCATGTCAGACTAGAGACCAAATGGTGCAATGTGGCAAATGGAGGTGATGAAATTGGAAGATGATTACTTGTTGAGAAATGGTTGGCCTGAGTTTTTAAAGTTCTACTCTATATGCCAAGCCCACCAATTACTGTTTAAATACCATGGAAATTCCAATCTCAGTGTGAGGGATAGGAGTTTCAGAGAAATAAAGTATCCCCCCAAACCCACAAGAGAAAGAGATGTTGAAAATGTCGATGAATTCCGAAAAAGGAAGGGAAATCCCTCCTTTTTGATTGTCATGTGGCCAACTTATGCTCGTGGCATTTACATGGTAAGCTTTGCATATTCATATTTGGACTTCCTGTTAAATAAACAAATAATTTGATTAGATCACATAGTTCATACTTCATTACTTCATACTAATATGTTTATTTGTTCTTTTTTTATCATTTAACATTGTTTTTTTTTTTGGGTACCGATCATTTAACATTGTTAAATTATGACAAAAAATCGTGCACCGCAAATAGGAACTAATAAAGAGACCCGCGATTCCATAGAAAGACATCACGATTCCTTGTGGAAAAAAAAAACTATTTGCTGAGACGGAAATAAGGATATCAAATTCCTACCAAGATAACTAGAAGTTCCAACTAATTAAAACCCTAATGAACCAAAAAAAAAGTATGACTATTGCCTGAGAAAGCTGCAATCAATAGGATTTTCCTAATCCTCCCTTACCGAAAGGAAGAACGTGAAATCCTTTTTCCTTTCCGCAGGGACCAGGAGATTGGATCTAGCCGTAAGAAGAATGCTTGGCTGATAAATAATTCACTTCTTGGTCTTCGATCCCCTCAGTTACTACGAACGCCCCCGATCAGTGCAATGGGATGTGTCTATTTATCTATCTCTTGACTCGAAATGGGAGCAGGTTTATATTGATTTTTGCTTCACTTGATGAATTACAATTTACAAGGCTATACCAGTATGGGTTTTGACCTTTGATGTTGTGCTTGCTATATTTTCACAAATTAATTTATATACTATGGTTAATGGTGATAAAGACTAGAGAGATATAGATGATGAAAAATTTGCTGTGATCTGCAAGCCTTGAATAGCTGCAGAAGGAAAGAAAAGACGGAGACCATTAATGAACCTGCACATTAAAATTTACTTTCCCAAGTCCAGAAACTAAAACTTGGTGAAATTATTAGCAAAACTCTGAAAAGTTACTACCATTAAAATGGGAGCAATAATTACTCTTCAAGTTTGGATTTGACCAATTATTTTGTTTCGGTAGGTGAGAACCATAATTGATCATCTAAGAGTGTTTCAGTTGGCTTATAAAACTTTATATATGTTCTTGTTCTACTTCTATTTTGAAGTAACTCCAACAGAGAGAAGCCACTGAACATAATCTAGTACTATGAGTACTTCTCAATTCTCATCGGAGAGAAAGGGATCAAACCATGTTTATGTCTAAAACCCTCCACTTCTCTTGAAGAAATTGTGTGGTTTTAGACGTAAACATGGGATAATCCCTTTCTCTCCGATGAAAACTATATATTCAAGAAGGGAAAATTGTAAGAATATATAATTTCTTCTTCTTTCTTTTCTTTTCTTTTTTTAAATGTTTCTTAATCTCATCATAAGTTACATTCTTTGATTTCGTAGTTGTACAAGGTAAGGAAAGTTAATTTCTTAGCCTATGAAGTTTATGAAACTTCTTTTACTACTGTCCTGTCTGCCCATTTGCTTATAAATTTCGGAAGAGACGTTCATCGTGAGCTCCTGAAGCTGCAGCCAGCAGAAATCATTCAATCATTCCATTCTTCATAAAAGAAGTAACGCCAGCTTATCTGGATCATAAACGTTATCGTCTAGTAAGATTATCATGGATGAATTTCATATATAAATGTATTATTGAACAGCTTTGTCATGTTTGAAATACTAATATTTTTCTTGCACCAGCATATACCATTTGACTAGTAAATTTCAGCCATACTCTCTATACCACAAAGGCAGAAATTAACAACCAAGAAAGTGATCTTTTGGTTCATGGCCACCTCTCACCATGAAATCCATTATGATTAACATTTAAAGAATTTAGTGTTTAAAACATAACATCTGTTGCTTTTTCATGACTTCACAGCTTCAAGGACATAAAATCTGCGACATAATATGTATGTTGCAGTCTGTCTTGGTTTGGGCAGCATGATCTGAATTTTGAACCAGGCAGGCAACTCAAATTGGCTACTGGCCGGGTTCTGCTTTGTGATAGCTTAGAGGCTTGAGTACTCTCCATTATGTTTGGGCTTGACTATAAGGTTGGCTCAACCATTCAAAGCCTCAGTTAGCCCTATCTGCTTTAGGCTTTAGTGCTTGGGCATAGGTCTGGCCCGGTTTTAGTAGCTGCAAATTTCATTGAGCTCCGCAAATTATAGACACGATTCAATCCATCTACAAAAATGAGGATAAAAATAGTTACTATCCAAGTTGCTCAAGGCTAAGCAAGCAAAACAAAAATGATTGCGCAAAGGCATTAATGACGTTTGAAACTGGTTCATCATCCATCAATGTGGGTCTTATAATTAATTTAATCTTTTTAGAATTCCTCATTTTTAAAAGTATAATTAATGTTAGGGTAATTATTTGATACATCGGTGGTGTAAATTTTGGACTTTACAAGCGGGTTGTGGAGTTGACACATGTCCGTTTTTTTAATTAATTAAGTTTAAAATATTTCAATCTAGTCCCTAGAGGACACATAAGTCACCCTTCATGACCCGCATGTGTAGTCTGCTAAACTCGGTGTATTGAATAATTTTCCTTAATGTTAGGGTAATTATTTGATACACCGGCGGTGTAAATTTTGGACTCCACAAGCGGGTTGTGGAGTTGACACATGTCCGTTTTTTAATTAATTAAGTTTTAAATATTTCAATCTAGTCCCTAGAGGACACATGTCACCCTTCAGGACCCGCATGTGTAGTCTGCTAAACTCCACTGATGGTGTATTGAATAATTTTCCTTAATGTTAGGGTAATTATTTGATACACCGGCAGTGTAAATTTGGACTCCACACATGTCCGTTTTTTGAATTAATTAAGTTTTATATATTTCAATCTAGTCCCTAAAGGACACATGTCACCCTTCAGATTCTGCATGTGTAGTCTGCTAAACTCCACTGACGGTGTATTGAATAATTTTCCTTAATGTTAGGGTAATTATTTGATATACTGGTGGTGTAAATATAATTAATTTTCCTCTTTGCTCTTTCAAAATATAATTAATGAAAAAAAAAGAATTACAAAATTTTCCTAATTTTCAAAACGCGCCAAAATTTGTTTTTAGTACACCTCACTGATCCGGGTGAAAAATTCCCGAACCAATGAGAGGGCTTGCTTTTTTTCTTTAAATACAGTATAACCTCCATAAATTAATACTTGATAAATTAATAACCTCTCTAAAATATAATATTTTACTCCGATTCCAATTTGGGCCAGTTATAAAATTAGTAATTTCGATAAAATAATAAGATAATAAATTTTATGAAACCCCTTTTATGTGTGTAGTCCCATCAATATTATAAATTATTCTCTAAAATTTACATATATAGCTAAGACAATTTAGTAAAATAGGAATATATTGTTGTTTGTTTTTTCATGAATTATAAATCTAATTGAATTATACGTTGTTTATATATACAATATATAGTAGTTCCCTCCATCATTATACGTATATAGTTCTAGTACAATGAACATAAATATAAGTGACTAATATTAAAATTTCATTTAATTAATCAATAGTTTGAATATTAAAAACAATGAATACATATGCATGTATATTAGTTATATTTATATAATTGAATTTATATTATGTAATCGAATAGTTTGGCCCTAGGGAGTGTACCTCTGAAATTTCAATCATCTGCCTACGACGCTCCATTCTAACCTTGTTCCTTGCTGCCTTTTTTATTTGGAAGAAACGTCTGTTTCCCTTGGATTTACCTTTGGCCGACCTTTCCCAGCATTCAATTATGTTGGACTCAATTTCTCCTTCTTTATGACCAAACAATTCAGAAAGCAAGTCATAATCTACTACTGGCCCAACCTGCAAAACATCCCACATTCCCGGGTAGTATTCATATACCCAATTGCTAATTTGGGCCTTCAGCTCACTCTTCAATCGTTTGCCTTGGTTCAAAATGAATTCGCCAGCCTGGTCCATATCCACGTCTCTGCTCCTCTTTCCAAGTACACTCACCAAAGTCATCCGAACATTATTACCCAAAAAAACCTAGCTATACCATATATATATAAACTCTACTAGTCTGGGTTTATACGAGACCTAATGGCCGCTCGACGCATCTTTGTGCTCTCATCAATCTTACGCCCCCAAATAACCCTTCGTCCCCAAATAACACTCCGTCCCTCCGCCACCCTAATTCCACATTCATCCGCCATCCTGATTCCACGCCCATTCGAAGTTCACCCTCACCCCTCCCTCTCCCGTTTCTCGTTTTGTTCGAGCGCTCCCAAACGACTGCTTCCTTCTCAAGAAGCTTGTTCATCAGAAGAAAAACCTTCTCATCAACAACTCCCGATGCCACTCCCACCAGTTCATCCTTCTCAAGAAGCTTCTTCATCAGAAGAAAAGCCTTCTTATCAACAACTCCCGATGCCACTCCACCAGTTCACCGTAACCCCTTACTCGATCTTCTCTACCGTTACGTGTTTTCTTCCTTCGTCAATGAAAATGAAGATCCAAAACCGCCGCTGCTTCTTCTTCTTGGGAAGACCCAAGAAGCCTCTGGTGAGAAAGAAGAAAAACCCGAAAAGCCCTCTGCTGAGAAAGAAGAGGGTTGGGGAGCCGCCTTTATAGATGGTTTCTTAAGGGTTGCGGTTTACTCTATGGTGTCTATGGTGCAATCTTTGGCAATTTTAGCATTCAATGGATTGCTGCAATCTATTGTGTGTTGGTGGAGGCTGTTTATGAGGGAATCAAGTACCTTTTGAAGAAGTATTTCAAAGGCGAGTCCAATTAGGAGAAAGTAAGTAAGCCATTCCAAACAGTTATTAGGTTATTTCAATTGATAAATTAGGGTTAAGTAAGCCATTCCAAACAATTATTAGGTTATTTCAATTGATAAATTAGGGTTATTAACACTATTATCAATAAACAGTTATTAGGTTTTAATAGCCCAGAAACAATGATCTTCTGAAACGCTATCATCAAAACTTGGAATCATATATAAATATATTAAAACAAAAGAAGTAAAGAAAAAGGAAATATATTAATGGCTGAGGGTCTCTTCTTTTGACACATGGCATATGTCTCTCAATGCAATGTGTAATAACTTAATTAAATGTATATTTGACTATCAATCCTTTATTAGCTCCTAAATCTATTATTATTATTATTATTATCATTGTTTAATTAGTTTGAATTTTGATACAAATGTGATTTATAATTATTCTTTAATTGATTTGAATATGAATTCTAATTTGGTTGATTCGATATTAGTTTTCATATTATTGATTACAAAAATCAATTAGTATTGTGTTACGATATCATTAAAGAATAAGCTTATTGCTCAAAAAGGTCCTTGAACTTACACAAAACGGCCGAATAAATCCCTAAACTCTAATTGCAGTTAAATAAGCCCCTAAACTCTTTAAAAAGACCAAATAAGCCCTTTTCAGATGGCTAAATGTTGAAGTAAAGATTAAACGTTTCAAGATTTTCTCAAATAAAAATCAAAATACACAATTCCAACAAATTAAAACACATGCTTAGCAAATTTTTACAAATTAGGGAATTCTTAAATGAAAACCAATGCTTCTCATGCGTACACGTTAAATTTGATAGAAAAATGATATTACCATGTTAATTAAAAATCAAACCCTATTAATCAAAATAAATTCACTAAACGTAATATGATATAAAATTATCGTGTGCTTTTTAGTTTATATATATCACACACACTAGTATTAACTTATATTGTATCCAATTTGTAAAAAAATATCAAGTATTTATTCGAATTTGTTGAAAATGTGTATTTTGATCCTTATTTGAGAAGATCTTGAAATGTTTAGTCCTTATTTCAGCATTTAGCCGTCAGAAAATGACTTATTTAGCCTTTTTAAAGAGTTCAGAGGGCTTATTTGGCTGCAATTAGAGTTCAAGGGCTTATTTGGCCGTTTTGTGTAAGTTCAGGGACTTTTTGAGCAATAAGCCCTAAAGAATAGTACTTTGTACAAATATAAGGGATATTTAGGTGTTTGGATACAAGGATATATTTTTCAGGTGTTTGAAGACATGCAAATTTAAGATAAAAAAGTGTTAGTACTATTCTTTAGTGCACATCTTTGTGCTGATTCTTTAGTTTTTCCCTTTAATTTGATTATTAATTTGATTACATAACACCATCAATCAAGTAAATATTAGTAAGTAATTAATATTTTACAATCAAATCAATGATTAAAATTTAATTTAATTTTGTATTAACTTATAAATTCTTACCATTTTAACCGCTCATCTCAATTATAAATACAAATAACTCTCTTTGCAATCTACAACATTTATCCTTCCTTCTCTCTTTTCTGTAATTTACATTACATTGTATAATTCATGGCGCTACCAATATTTTGCTCCATGTACTTTTGATTATTTCTTTTCTTTGCATATTGCTCTTCCATTTTCTTTCTTTTTTCTTTTTTAATTCATGCGCTACTTTTTTTTTTTTGTGAAAACTAAGCAAGAACTATCAACTACTTATAACAATAGCCACGAGAATAGGATACCCCCCTAGCATCAGCATCAAGAAGGCTCTTCACTTCAGCAGGTGGATCAGACAGCAGTTCAAAATCATCGTCAAGTTCACACGCAGCATTCGCCAACCAATCAGCACAAAAGTTCCCTTCACAGTAACTGTGTTGCATCCTACATCTCCAATCTCTCGATATTAGCTGTCTAATATCACTAATCAAACAACCAAGAGGATGATGAATCGTATCACCATGCTGGATTAAATCAATAACAACAAGCGCATCAGCCTAATGTTCTTTGCTTTTAATATTTTTCGTTTTAATACATCGAAATATGGATAAATCTTATCTCTCTTTTTATTACATCCTTTTATTAGTTAATTATTTTATAAGAAATTGTCCAAATTTATGGTGTATACATATTTTCCTTTCATAAGAAAATATCATTTTCTATTTGTTTGTTTTATCCTTATAATGTTTTTAGTATGTTTATAAAATTTTCAATTTTGTTGTAATCGTTTCATTTATTTATATTTATTTGTTTCTTATTCATTTCTTTCAAAGACTTATTTATTTATTCATTGACTTTTATTTTTTCAAATAATTTTTTATCCATCTATCAAAGGATATCTTCTTTCTTCTTAAAAAGAAAATTTTTTCTTTTTTTAAAAAAATTGTTCTTTTTTACTTTATGTTCTTCATTTATGTACCAACGAAAATTATATGTATTTCAAAAAAACACTTCAATTTTTTTGGCGTTGAATTATATATTTTTTCTGAGTATTGTGCCAAAAAATTGAGGAAAAACTTTTCGGATCAATTTTTGCAAAATTTTAGCCAAAATCGTGTACATACTCCTTGCTAAAAATGCGTTCCGGAGTGCCGGCTCAGTTTTGCATGGTTTTTGGCATACAGACTCCTTGAAATATCTATATTCATCAAACCAAATGTCAGCCACATTGAATATAAGGATTTGTTTTTACGAGCATCTGAATCTTGTTTTGATTTAATTAGAAATTAATTCGAAAAAAAATGGAAAAATGATATTAAAAGCGTGAAAAGCCTGTCAATCTTTTTGGCATTGAATTATATATTTTTTCTGAATATTTCATAAAAAATTAAGAAAAAATTTTTCTGGTCAGTTTTTAGTCGAAATCGTGTACTAACCATTACGGTTTTCGGCTAAAAACGCGTTTCGGGGCCCCGGCTCAGTTTTGCATGACTGACAGAAGACTCCTTGAAATATCTATATTCATCTAACCAATTCTAAGCCACAATGGATTTAAGGATTTATTTTTACGAGCATCTGAATCTTGTTTCAATTTAATAAGAAATAAATTCAAAAAAAAAGGAAAAACGATATTGGAAGCGTGAAAAACCAGTCAAACTTTTTTGGCGTTGAATTACATATTTTTTATGAGTATTGTTGCAAAGAATTGAGGAAAAAATTTTCGGGTAAGTTTTTGCAAAATTTTAGTCGAAATCGTTTACTCATTCATGGTTTTTGGCTAAAAACGTGTTCCGGGGTGCCGACTCAGTTTTGCATAATTTTTGCATAAAGACTTCTTGAAATATCTATATTCATCCTCATCGAACCAAACCCAGCCACGTTGGATTTAACGATTTGTTTTTACAAGCATCTGATTCTTGTTTCGATTGAATTAGAAATTAATTCGGAAAAAAAGAAGGAAAAATGATATTAGAAGCGTAATAAATCCTTCAATATTTTTGGCGTTGAATTGTATATTTTTTTATGAGTATTGTGGTAAAAAATTGAGAAAAATTTTTGGGTAAGTTTTTAGCCGAAATCATGTACTAACAATCACGGTTTTTGGCTAAAAACGCGTTTCGGGGCCTCGTCTCAGTTTTCCATGGTTTTTGTCATAAAGACTCTTTCAAAATGGAAAAACGATATTAGAATCGTGAAAAAAAAACCCTTCAAATTTTTTGGTGTTAAATTATATATTTTTTCTGAGTATTGTGGCAAAAAATTGAGGAAAAACTTTTCGGGTCAGTTTTTGCAAAATTTTAGTGGAAATCGTGTACTAACCATTACGGTTTTTGGCTAAAACCGCATTAAGGAGTTCTGTCTCAATTTTGCATGATTTTTGGCGCAAAGACTCCTGAAATATCTATATTCATCAAACCAAATCTCATCCACATTGGATATAAGGATTTGTTTTTTCGAGCATCTGAATCTTATTTCGATTTAATTAGAAATTAATTCGGAAAAAATAATGGAAAAACGATATTAGAAGCGTGAAAAGCCCGTCAATCTTTTTGGCATTGAATTATATATTTTTTCTGAATATTTCATAAAAAATTGAGAAAAAACTTTTCTGGTCAGTTTTTAGTCAAAATCGTGTACTAACTATTACGGTTTTCGGCTAAAAACGCGTTTCGGGGCCCCGACTCAGTTTTCCATGATTTTTGGCAGAAAGATTCCTTGACATATCTACATTCATCTGACCAAATCTCAGCCACAATAGATTTAAGGATTTGTTTTTAAGAGCATCTAAATCTTTGTTTTGATTTAATTAGAATTAAATTCGGAAAAAATGGAAAAACGATATTAGAAGTGTGAAGAACTCTTCAATTTTTTGGCGTTGAATGATTTATTCTTTCTGAGTACTGTGGCAAAAAATTGAGGGAAAACCCTTTGGGTCAATTTCTGCAAAATTTTAGCCAAAATCGTGTACTTTTTTTTGCCAAAGAAATCGTGTACTAATCATCACGGTTTTCGCCTAAAAACGCATTCTGGAGTCTCAGCTCAATTTTGCATGATTTTTTCCTCAAAGACTCCTTGAAATATCTATATTCATCGAACCAAATCTCAGCCACATTGTATATAAGAATTTGTTTTTACGAGCATCTAAAACTTGTTTCGATTTAATTAGAAATTAATTTAGAAAAAAAAGGAAAAACGATAAGAGAAGCGTGAAAAAGGCCGTCAATCTTTTTGGCGTTGAATTATATATTTTTTCTGAATATTTTGCAAAAAATTGATAAAACTTTTCGGGTAAGTTTTTAGCCGAAATCGTGTACCCATCACGGTTTTTTGCTAAAAACGCGTTTTAAGCCCCGGCTCAGTTTTGCATGATTTTTGGCAGAAAGACTCCTTAGTCACAATGGATATAAGGATTTGTTTTTACGAGCATCTCAATCTTTGTTTCGATTTAATTAGAAATAAATTCGGAAAAAAAGGAAAAACGATATTGGAAGCGTGAAAACCCTTCAATTTTTTTGACGTTAAATTATATATTTTTTCTGAGTATTATGGCAAAAAATTTGGGAAAAACTTTTCGGGTCAGTTTTTGCAAAATTTTAACCGAAATCGTGTACTAACCATCACGACTTTTGGCTAAAAACGCGTTCTAGAGCCCCGACTCAATTTTGCATAATTTTTAGCACAAAGACTCATTAAAGTATCTATATTCATCGAAACAAATGTCAGCCACATTGGATATAAGAATTTGTTTTTACGAGCATCTGAATCTTATTTCGATTTAATTAGAAATTAATTCAGAAAAAATAGAAAAGCGATATTATACGCGTGAAAAGCCCATCAATCTTTTTGGCGTTGAATTATATATTTTTTCCGAGTACTGTGACAAAAAACTGGGAATAAACGTTTCGGGTCAGTTTTTAGCCGAAATTGTGTACTAACCATCACGGTTTTTGACTAAAAATGCGTTCAGGGGCCACGGCTCTGTTTTGCATGATTTTTGGCGTCAAGACTCCTTGAAATATCTTTATTCATCTAATCAAATCTTAGCCACATTGGATTTAAGGATTTATTTTTACGTGCATCTGAATTTTGTTTCGATTTAATTAGAAATTAATTCAAATAAAAAAGTATGAAAAACGATATTAAAAGCGTGAAAAGTACTCCAATCTTTTTGACATTGAATTATATATATTTTATGAGTATTTTTGCCATAAATTGATGAAAAATGTTTCGGGTCATTTTTACCATCATGATTTTTGGCTAAAAACGCGTTCTAGGGCCCTAGCTTAGTTTTGCATGATTTTTTACGCCGAGACTTTTTCAAGTATCTATATTATCTAATCAAATCTCAGACATATTGGATTTAAGAATTTGTTTTTACGAGTATTTAAATCTTGTTTTGATTTAATTAGTAATTAATTCAAAAAATATAAAACAAAAATTTGATTAATTTATTCTCAATAATCTTTAAAAATTTAGAGAAATTTAATCTTTTTAAAATTAACATTGACATTATATTGCACAATATGTAACTTAAAATATGTTTCAATCAAAACTTCAACCCCACGTACATGGCAAATTACTAGTTTTATATAAAAATATCCCATTGACAAGCTTTTGTCCTAAAACCTAGTTACTCTACCATATGAATTCATTAAGAAACATTTTAAGCCAGATACAGAAATTGTGATTCTACCATATGAATTCATTAAGAAACATTTTAAGCCAGATACAGAAATTGTGATTCTTCAAGTTGCAGATAAATCATGGTCTACAAGGTTCGTAGTCGACAGACATCATGGGAGAACTCTTTGAAAGTAGGAGATGTTTGTGTTTTCAAGTTACTTCAAGCCATGATGCCATACTCAATGTATCCATAACTAGGAAAAATGGTTAAATGCTTTTACAAGTTCTTCTTTTCCTGTCAGATTGGGTTTCCATTTGACAGAAGTTCCCTATTTTCCAATCAGACTTTCGGCATCTTTTGATATCCTTGACTTTAATGAAACTTATGTGAAACTTTCTATGTCTGCAACTGCAATTACCGTTTAATCTTTGATTATGATCCACAATTTCGAAGCCAGCATTATTATACAATTAATTTTTTTTTTTTTTTTGCCTCAGACATTACATGCTTCACAAAAACTATCAAGCCATCTAATCTGGATCATCGTGCCGCAATGGTAGGGATTTTTACCGTTTAATACTTAATAAGTATTAAGTATAGTATGTTTTTTAGCCATTCGAATTGTTTTATTCTTTTGGTATATAAACTAAGATTCTCCCAATCGCTATTGAACAAATTTTAATATTTTTTAGTGTATATATATGAAGATTCTTGTTATCAGCTTGTATTAGCTTATAGTATATCTTGTTTCCAATATTATCAGTTTGGTTGGCTAACATTTCTCTGCAAATTTGATAGTAAAAATGTAATAGACGAATGGGTGAGAATCAATATTAATAATTTTTGCATGTCATATTTTCATACATACACAACTTTGGTCTTAATTATACAAAAACTTTTTATCTATGGCCCAAGTTTACGTAATTATTACATATAAAATTCATTTCGCAACTGATAAAAAGAAAAAAAGATGGATTTGAAATTAGTTTGGAAAACAGCTATAGTAAAATTCAATGTTGACTGAGAACACATCTGGCAACAAAGATCCCATCTGCCCCACTGGCAACAAGGTTTAACACTCTTGAAATTTGGATTCGTACATTTTGTTTCCTTGTGGCAGATGAGAACAATAAATGAGCTGAGTTAGCGTCTAAGCAAGCTCATAAAGCAAAAGCAGCAGGTTTTCTTCCCCAGAGAAAGAACATTTTCTTCTTCCACCATGGCTTCTCATCGGAGAGACAATGATCAACCCATGTTTACCACCAAAGCTTCCCACTTTTCCACTATAATTCGTCCAGAAACTATTCAAGATGGCAAACTTGTAAGAATTTTCATAAATTCTTCCTTCTTTGTTTCATATTTCTATATATTTTCAGATTATCAGAAGCAAAGTGCAGCAATGTTTTTCCTTTTACAACATGCAGGGGTTTTCTCTCTGTTTCTACTACTAGCATGGATATGATCTTTGTTTTTTCATTTTCTATAAATATATTTCATTGCAAACCCATGCTTATGAAGGTTTCAATCAATGCAGGAGATTCCTGAAAACTTTGTAAGAAAATTTGGGAAGCGATTGCCAAGAACTGTTCAGCTCAAGGCCCCGAGTGGTGAAACATGGCATGCGATCTGACAAAGTGTGATCAAAAGGTCTGGTTGCAACAGGGTTGGCAAGAATTTGCAGACCATTTCTCACTGGAAACTACATATTTTTTGGTTTTCAGATTTGAAGGGAATGCTTCTTTTCATGTGTTCATTTTTGATAGGACTGCTACTCAAATAGAATACCCACATTCCACCTCTGAAGAAGAAGAAGAAGCTGAAGGTTTGGAGTGCAAGAAAAGAAAAGAGAAATCAGGCGAGCCATGTCTTCAACCTCCTAAGAGAATGAGAGCTGATTCAGTAAAGGAAAAAAGTAGTGGGAGCAATTCGCAGTCAAAAATCTTAGAATCAGATAGAAAGGGAAAGGGGGTTAGGGTTCAGAGGGCTCGACGTATGGCGGAAGATGAGATACTTAAAGCTCTTGAGAAAGCCAGCGGTTTCAGAAGTAAATATCCATTTTTCATGGTAGTTATGCAGCCAATTCATCTCAACAAATATAGAGTGGTAAGCTTTCAAAGTAGTTCATTTCTGCAAAAGGGTATTTCTTTGTTGCTAAATTAGAGGAAACTAATTAAAAAGCTAAACCATATAACATTGAAAGAAAAGTTCACACATTTTCTTCCCTTTTCGATCTGCAGTCTATACCAGTTACCTTTGCTAGGAAGCATTTTATGAAGCTTCCGCATGGTACTATTATTCAATGTATTTGGAATGGGCAAAAATGGCCTGCAAAGTACTATTGCTTGTATGACTCGAAATATCCACAACCACAACTCACGGGTGCTAATTGGGGGGCATTTTCAAAGCATGCTGCTTTGCAAGTTGGTGATGTCTGCATTTTCGAGCTTACTAAAATGAGCCCTGAGGTCGTGTTGAAAGTAGTCATTTACCGGGTTGATAAAGATGCCAATGCAGCCAGATCTCTTGGTGAGTAGGACCCTGCTATGGCCTTATAGCCATTCCTTCTTAATGGTGATCAGTTTGAACTCTGTGTTAGACAATTACTATTAATTGATTTTTGTTTTTCTTTATGCCTTCTTTTGGTAACTCTAGCTGGTCGAGGAAGAAACAGGGTCTTATTCAAATCTGAGAAACAAAAGCAGCCACTGGATTTCCATAATTCAATGGAAAAACTTGGAGGTTCCTTTCGATCCTATCTTCCTTACCTTTACATCTCATTTTCATTTTCAGTTTTGTTTTCTGATTAAGTTTGAACATATCAATGCAGAAAAAGCTGAGGATGATGTCACTGAAATCCTGGAGGAGACTCCCCAATGCCATCGGCCTCCGAAGAACAAGAAGAACAACATGACTAACAAATCTGACAACATATTGGAAGCAAAATCTTCAGCTCCACGTTTCAGATCATATGGCAACAAAGCTACAGAGATTAAGGTTGAAAAACTTAAGAGAAGTGCATGCTCAAGCAGTTCCAAGCATGGAGATGGTAAAATTTTTTCCTTTGATTTCTTTTTTTCAATGCAATTTATGTGTGATGTGAAAGTGATTCTTTGACTAAATCTTTGTAAAAGAACAGGAGAAGGCATGGGAATTCACCATTAGCTATACTAATATTTACTCTTTTCTCTTTGTGCAGAATATACCATTTGAATTCATTGAGAAACATTTTAAGCCAAATACAAAAAATGTGATTCTTCAAGTTGCAGATAAATTGTGGTCTGTGAAGTTGGCAGTCTACAAAGAACGTCGGCAGGGAAAATAGTGGTTGACATATTCAAGATTAACATCCGGCTGGTTGACATTTGCAGACAAAACTCTTTGAAAGTGGGAGATGTTTGTGTTTTCAAGTTGATTACTACTTCAAGCAATAATGCCACGTTTAATGTATTAATATCTATAGAAGGCATGGCTAAATGTATTTTACAAGTTGTTCTTATTTTTCCAGCCAAACTGATGAACTGGGTTTACATTATCATATTTTGGAAGGCTTTTGGAATCCATGACTTCATGGAACTTTTGCACTCAGTTTTCACTGTTTATTCAAGTTAATGTCAAGAAGATATCAAGGTTAGTAACGACATTAACTGAGCCTGACCAGCACTATTTTTAATCTGGATTAACTTCTCATAATAAAGAGGTTGAAGAAATTCTAATTTCTAAATGCTCATAATTATAATATATAAAGGTTTCTTCTTATCCAAGACAAGTAGATACAGCTACGGTAGCAAGTTAGGGTTTGGACAACGTTTACCTGACTACAATTGAAAATGATATATATAAAGATTAAAAGGAAAAAACAAAATTTTATTTTTACAGCCTAACCAAATGCAAAAAGGACAAAAAGCTTGAACCCTATCTATACTCTGTAGTTTTTGTATTACCATTTGACAGTCAGCGGCGCTAAACACGTTAACCCAACGAGACGAGCTCCCATTTCTTCCGACGACCGGAAGGAGATGATGGATTCTGAGGAAACACCCCATTTTTTCAAGATCATTCTAGAGAATACTACTCAGTTCAACAAGCTTGTAATTAAGCATTCTTCTCTTTTACTCTCTAATATTTCTGATTTCTCAGTTGATTTTTAGTTAATAAGCTAGTTTTTCTTCTTATTTTTCACAGAGGATTCCAAGAAAGTTTGTGAGAAAATATGGAAACGAGTTATCAGGTACAGTTCAACTCACGGTCCCAGATGGGGACGTCACTTTGCCTGTTGAAGTGGCAAAATCTGAAAATGGTGAAGTTTGGTTGGAAAAGGGATGGCAGCAATTTTCTGAGCATTACTTTTTCAAGCTTGGGTATTTTCTGGTTTTTGAATATGAAGGGAATGGCAGATTTCAAGTGCTCCCTTTTGATCTGAGCTGTGAGGCGGAGACAGAGTATCCTTATATTAGTGATTCTGATGAGGGCAGTGATAAGGAATGTCTGCAGCCTAACAAGGAAGAAGAAGAAGCTAAAGTTGCTAAACCTAAAGAGATTATCTCAGCTGAGATATTGAATCGGACTCCTCTAGATGGGAAAACAAGCAAAAAATCTCGTCCTTGTAAGAGACAGAGGAAAACCACTTCAGACAAAAGTAAGTTCATGCAATCTCTATTAGAAGTTGTAGTTTTAATTTGAACTTCTGATTTAGTAATTAATTACTCAGATTCCTTTGGTTTTCAGTAGTAATTAGTGCAAAATGATCATATTATCATACGATTTGTCCCTTTTTTTACAAGAAAAGGAAGGGGAATGGGAGATGGCTTGGAATGCCCAAAAACGTTCCAAAAATTGACAGCTAAAGAAAAGGCTAAAACTCAGGAAATTGCTAATTCATTCAACTCCAAAAATCCTTTCTTTTTGGCTGTAATTAAACCATCCTACGCTAGCACATATATGGTAAGTACTATTGCTTTTATCATAATTCTCAAGTGATGTAGTTCCTTTCAACATTGATATTCTCTTTAATTGTGCACACACACTATCTCTTTGTTCTTTATTCAGAGCATACCGGACAACTTTGCTAGGAAGCTCTTTACAAAGACGCATGGAGGTAAGGCAACCCTTTGCCTTCCAAATGGGAAATCTTGGTCTGTCAATTACCGCCGCACCGACCCTTACAATGATAGAAATCCAAACTTTCTTTTTTTTTTCTGGTTGGAAGAAATTTGCTGTGGATAATCGTTTGGTAGTTGGTGATATTTGTGTGTTTGAGTTGCTTTGAAGCTGCTGAAATGACATTGAAAGTAGTCATTCACCGGGTTGATCAAGAAGATGTTGCCAATTGTGGCACATCACAGGGTAAGGAAGGCTAATTCCTTTGCATATATGAAGTTAATGAAATCATTTGTCTTACTTCATGCGTAAAATATTGTCCATTGACAAATTCATACTTGTCTTTGCAAGTTCCTGAATCTGCAGCCGGTAGATCTTTTGCCTCAGACATTCCATCCTTTGTAAAAACTATCACACCATCTTCTCTGGATCATCCTGCCCGTATGGTAAGGATTATCATCAATGAATTCATATATAAATATTCCCTTGAAAATATATTATTTAGTCTTTTTTTTCCCTTTTTCTGCAGTGGATACCAATTCAATTCATCGAGGAACATTTTAAGCCAGATGCAGAAAATGTGTTTCTTCAAGTTGCAGATAAGTCATGGTTTGTGAAGTTAGTAGTGTACAAAGATCAACGGATGGCAAGATTAGCATCCGGGTGGATGACATTTGCAAGGGAAAACTCTTTGAAAGTGGGAGATGTTTGTGTTTTTAAGTTGATTACTTCAAGCAATGATGCCATGCCGATGCTGAATGTTTCCATTTCTAGATGTGATAGATGTTTTTACCAGTAGTTCTTCTTTTCCAGTCAAACAGATGAACTGGGTTCATAATCATATCATCATCATATTTTGTAATGTTTTGACATTTGCAAGACAGAACTCTTTGAAAGTGGGAGATGTTTGTGTTTTCAAGTTGATTTACTTCAAGCAATGATGCCGTGCTGAATGTCTCCATATCTATAGAAGGCATGGATAAATGTATTTACAAGTTGTTCTTATTTTTCCAGCCAAACTAATGAACTGGGTTTACATTTTCATATTTTGGAAGGCTTTTGGAATCCATGACTCATGGAACTTTTTGCACTAAGTTTTTATATTCAAGTTAACGTCAAGAAGATATATCAAGGTTAGTATTTAGTAATACAACATTAGCCGGGCCAGCACTATTTTTAATTTGGATTAACTTCTCATAATAAAGAGGTTAAAGTAATCATAAATGCTCATTATTATAACTCTAAGGTTTCTTCTTATCCAAGACAAGAAGATAGAGCTACATTAGCAAGTTAGGGTTTGGACAATGTTTACCTGACTGCAATTGAAAACGAGACAAAAGGATCAAAAGGAAAAAACAGATTTTTATTTTTACAGCCTGACCAAACGCAAAAAGGACAAAAAGCTTAAACCCTATGGCCTATCTAAAGATTCTAAACTCTGTAGTTTTCTTATTACCATTTGACTGTCAGCGGCGCTAAACACGTTAACCCCAACGAGACGAGCTTCCATTTCTTCCGAGGACCGGAAGGAGATGATGAATTCTGCGGAAACACCCCATTTTTTCAAGATCATTTTAGAGAATACTACTCAGTTCAACAAGCTTGTAATTAAGCATTCTTTTCTTTTACTCTCTAATATTTCTGATTTCTCAGTTGATTTTGAGTTAATAAGCTAGTTTTTCTTCTTATTGTTCAACAGAGGATTCCAAGAAAGTTCGTGAGAAATTATGGAAGTGAGTTATCAGGTACAGTTCAACTCACGGTCCCAGATGGGGGGTTCACTTTGCCTGTCGAAGTGGCAAAATCTGAAAATGGTGAAGTTTGGTTAGAAAAGGGATGGCAGCAATTTTCTGAGCATTACTCTTTCAAGCTTGGGTATTTTCTGGTTTTTGAATATGAAGGGAATGGCAGCTTTCAAGTACTCCCTTTTGATCTGAGCTTTGCGTCGAAGGCAGAGTATCCTTATATTAGTGATTCTAATGACGGTAGTGATAAGGAGTGTCTGCAGCCTAACAAGGAAGAAGAAGCTAAAGTTGCTAAACCCAAAGAGATTGTCTCAGCTGAGATATTGAATCGGACTCCTCAATGCCTGGAAGAAGCTAAAGACGATTCCTTTAATGGGATATTGAATCAGTCTCCTCCAGATGGGAAAACAGGCAAAACCACTTCAGACAAAGGTAAGTTCATGCGATATCAATTAGAAGTTGTAGTTTTAATTTGAACTTCTGATTTAGTAATTAATTACTTATATTTCTTTGGTTTTTGTGTGAAAGTGATGTTTTTTAGTAGTAATTAGTACAAAATGATCATATTATCATAGGATTTGTCCCTTTTTTATTAGGTTTATTTGAAGGACTTAAGCCTTGTACAAGAAAAAGAAGGGGAATGGGAGATGGCTTGGAATGCCCAAAAATGTTCCAAAGATTGACAGCTAAAGAAAAGGCTCAAACTCTGGAAATTGCTAATTCATTTAACTCCAAAAATCCATTCTTTGTGGCTGTAGTTCGACCATGCTACACTATCAACCGTATGGTAAGCTGCGATCTGCTATAAATATCATTGCTTTATCATAATTCTCAATTAATGTAGTAGTGCCTTTCAACTTTGATGTTCTCTTTAATGGTGCACATACTCTTATCTCTCTGTTCTTTATTCAGATCATACCGGACTACTTTTATGTGAAATTCTTTTCAAAGACGCATGGATGTAAGGCAACCCTTTGCCTTCCAAATGGGAAATCTTGGTCTGTCAATTACTACCGCAGCAACCCTAACAATGATAGAAATCCAAAAGTTCGTTTTTCATCTGGTTGGAGGAAATTTGCTCTGGATAATCGTTTGGTAGTTGGTGATATTTGTGTGTTTGAGTTGCTTGAAGCTGCTGCTGAAATGTCGACATTGAAAGTAGTCATTCACCGATTTGGAGAAGATGTTGCCAATTGTGGCACATCACAGGGTAAGGAAGGCTCTAAATCCTTTGCATATATATATGAAGTTAATGAAATCACTTGTCTTACTTCATGCGTAAAATATTGTCCATTGACAAGTTCATACTTGTCTTTGCAAGCGCCTGAAGCTGCAGCCAGGATATCAAATATTGCCTCAGAAATTCCATCCTTCACAAAAACTATCAGGGCAACTTTTCTGGATTATCATGCCCAAATGGTAAGGATTATTATTAATGAATTCACATATAAATATTCCCTTGAAATTATACTAATGTTTAGTCTTTTTCTTTCCTCTTTGTGCAGTGGATACCATTTAGATTTATTGAGAAGCATTTTAAGCCAGATGTAGAAAATGTGGTTCTTCAAGTTGCAGATAAGTCATGGTTTGTGAAGTTATCAGTCTACAAAGATGTACGGATGGCAAGATTAGCATCCGGTTGGATGAGATTTGCAAGGGAGAACTCCTTGAAAGTGGGAGATGTTTGTGTTTTTAAGATGATTACTTCAAGCAATGATGCCATGCCCATGTTGAATGTTTCCATTTCTAGAAGTGATGGTTAGATGTTTTTAATTTTACAAGTAGTTCTTCTTTTCCAGTCAAACAGATGAAGTGGGTTCATATCATCATCATATTTTGTAATGCTTTTGGTATCCTTGACTTTAATGGAACTTTTGTACTGAATTTCCTCTGTATAATATCAAACTTTAAACAGTTGAATGCTCATTAATACATCAAGGTTCGTTTTTGGGTAAAAACTTCTTTTTTTTTTTTCTTTTTGGGCCAGGGGTACAACAACAGTGTTAAAAAGGTAACTATTTTTACGTTTTAATCTTTAATTCTTTAAATCTCTAACCTTCTCAGCTTCTCTAATCCTCTGTTTATGAAAGCCTATGTTAAGGTTTTTTGGGCCACAAAAGCCCTTGTTACCGTTTAAAGGATACTCCTATTTTTTTTTTTTTAAAAAAGAAAATAATACTTTACTCTTGAAATTTGGATTCGGACAATTTTTGTTTCCAAGCTTGTGGCATATGAGAACAATAAATGAGCTGAGTTAACGTCTAAGCAAGCTCATAAAACAGCATTTTTTTCTTCCCCAGAGAGAAAGAGAAGAAGCCATTGAACATTTTCTTCTTCCACCATGGCTTCTCATCAGAGAGACAATGATCAACCCATGTTTACCACCAAAACCCCCCACTTTTCAACTATAATTCGTCATGAAACTATATATACAAGATGGCAAACTTGTAAGAATATTCATAAATTCTTCCTTCTTTGTTTGATATTTCTATATTTGCTTAAATTTGTTGAGAAACATTTTAAGCCAGATGTAGAAAATGTGGTTCTTCAAATTGCAGATAAATTGTGGTCTACAGTGGCATAGCCAGGAATTTTACCAAGTAGATTTAATAAAGTCAAACCCACATTACTTTTTCACATCACATGACATCATCAACAGTCTTAATTTTGTTGGAACTTGGGGTTAGAGATGAACTTTGCGTAAAGTGTAATTAGTTGTTAGTATTAAATTGTTTGGTTATAGGTTTATCTTAAAAGAGAACTGATAATTTATAAATATTTTGAGACCAATAGTATAAAAGTAAATAAGTAATAATCAAAATTTTAATATTTTTATTGACCCTATAAAGTTATCTATTATACATGTTGATCCCCAAATTAATTTTTTAGTGGGTGCAATTTTTTATTTCACCTAGATTCTTAACAACAATTAAAAGAATTCTTAAATTCTAAGTTGTTTCATTTGAATCCATAAATATATGAGTGGCTATGCCACCGGTGGTCTGTGAGGTTGGTAGCCTACAAAGATATTAGGAGGGGTCCGAGGGGAGCATTAAGATTTGGCTGGATGACATTTGCAAGAGAAAATTCTTTGAAAGTGGGAGATGTCTGTATTTTCAAGTTGATTACTTCAACTTCAAGCAATGATGCTGTGCTGAATGTATCCATTTGTAGAAGAGATGGATAAGTGGTTCTTCTTTTCCAATCAAACAGGTAAACTGGGTTCATATTATCATATTTTGTAAAGCTTTTGGTATCTTGAATTTAATGGAACTTTTGTACTAAATTTCCTCTGTATATCAAACTTTAAATAGTTGAACTTGAATGCTCATTAATACATCAAGGTACGTTTTAGGTACAACTATGTTTGGCCAGAGGGCGTTTTAATCTTTAATTTCTAACTTTCTCTAATTCTATCTGTTTATGAAAGCCCATGTTAAGGTTTTTTTGGGCCACAAAAGCCCATCACGGCCGAACCAAACTATATCAAAAAGTATAAAATCTATCCAACCCTTCTTCAATTTTTTTTTTTTTTTGGCACCAACCCTTCTTCAATTCAGTTAGTTATTCTTTTTGATTGATCTCTGTTTGTTTTTAAGAAACAGAATAATATTACAGTCAATGGCGACTGGCGTCAATTCAAATTGAAAGCTTCTGCCCCAAATTAGGCCGAGCAAGAAACGTTTTGCCCTTAATTGAGCAATTAGCCTAATATTTTTGCACATTAGAAACAGAATAATATTACAGTCAGTGGCGACTGGCGAGGAGATGATGAATTCTCCGGAAGAAACAACCCACTTTTGCAAGATCATTTTAGACGACACTATTCGATTCAATAAGCTGGTAACCATTCTTCTCTTTCACACTCTCTACGATATTTTTGATTTCTCAGTTAGATTTTAGTTTTTCTCTTTGTTTTCTATATATAGAGGTTTCCAAGAAAGTTTGCGAGAAAATATGGAAGTGAGTTATCAAGTCCGGTTCGACTTACGGTCCCAGATGGTGCCACATTCCCTGTTGAAGTGACAAAATCTGATGACGGTCAAGTTTGGTTGGAAAAGGGATGGCAGCAATTTTCTGAACATAACTCTTTCAAGCTTGGGTATTATCTGGTTTTTGCTTATGAAGGAAATTGCAGCTTTCACGTACTCCCATTTGATATTAGTGATGCGGAGACAGAGAAACCATATATTAGTGATTCTGATGACGGCGGCGATGAAGAATGTCTACAGCCTAGCAAGGAGGTGGAGGAAGAAGAAGAAGCGAGAGCTGAAGATAATTCATCGGCTGAGATATTGAATCAGATTCCTCAATGCCTTGAGCCTAATATGGAAGAGGAAGAAGAAGAAACTAAGCCTAAAGTGAATGCATTGGCTGAGACATTAAATAGGAAAAGGAAAGAGAAATTAGATTTGCCATGTCTCCAACCTCTTAAGGAGATGAAAGTTGATGAAACTGGGACCAATTCTAAGGCAAAAACTGGGATTACAGGCCAGAGAAGCCCGCAAATTGAGGATCTCCAGAGGGCTCAACGTTTGAAAGGTGATGAGAGAGCAAAAGCTCTTCAGAAAGCCATTGGTTTCAAGAATCCATTTTTCATTGTAGTTATCCAACCATCGCATCTCAACTTTAGGCATAGAATGGTAAGCTTTCAAGTTTCAAACTTAATTTCTGCAAAGATTATATCTTTATTGCTTTCAAGTTTTAAAGTTAATTTCTTGATTGTGTTAAGGTGGGAGTGATATTAGCCTTGACAGAGGCTATTTCCCTTATAAAACCATATATTGAAAGAAAACCTCTCATTTGCTTCCTTTTTGATTGATCTCCAGTCTATACCGATGAGGTTTGCTAGGGAATATCTGAAGATACCGAATGGTACTGTGATCCTTTGTGTTTTGAATGGGCAAACTTGGCCTATAACTTACTATAACTCGGATAAACCACAACTCGGTGGTGCTTGGAAGGAATTTGTGCAGCATAATGCTCTGGAAGCTGGTGATGTCTGCGTTTTTGAGGCTACTAAAATGAGCCCTGAGATTGTTTTGAAAGTTGTCATTTATCCTGCTGCTAAAGATGCCAATGCAGCCTGCAGGTCACTTGGTGAGTAGGACCCTGTTATAGCCTTATAGTCGTTTCTTCAATGTTCAGTTTGTACTTTGTGTATTACTATGTATTACTATGTATTCTTTGTATCTTTTTTATAATTCCTTTTGGTAACTAGCTTTTGAGAGTGTAGTTAGTCAAGGAAGAAACATTTACTTATTCAAGTGTGAGAAACATAAGAAGAGCTTGGATGGTTAAGTTCAATCGTGATTGTGTTTCCATTTTCCATTTTGAAAGTAATGATGTGCTTCTGATGCCATTGTATTTTAATTCTGATGGAAAGTTTGAACATATCAATGTAGATGAAGTTGATGACGATGATGATGTTTCCACTGAAATCATGGAGGAGACTGAGAGATCACCAATCCAATGCCCTCGACTTCCAAAGATGATGAAGACCATTAAAACTGAAAATACTATTTTGGAAGCAGAACCTTTAGCTCCATGTTTCATACATTACGGCAAGAAAGTTACAGAAAGTAAGATTGAAAAACTTGAGGGAAGTAAAAGCTCAAGCAGTTCCAAGCAAGGAGATGGTAAATTTTTTCCTTCATACTTTCCAGTGCAATTTTTGTGTGAAAGTGATGTTTTTCATTAGTGCAAGATGTTCCTATCATATTATGATTTGTCCTTTTTTCTTCTTTTTGTTATCAATGGGAGTTAAAATAACAGGAAGATGTTTTTCATTTAGGTTTGTTGGGTATATGTTTGACAGCATTCAATATTGTCCTATTTTGCTGTCTTGTTTTGCTGCTGTTTTTGCGTTTTAGCTGCTGTTTTTGAGTACCAGTTTGCTGCATTTTCTGTTTTAGTGCAGCAATTGGTATTCTGGTCTCTTTGGACTGTGGCTTTGGTCTCTTTTTTATTATTAATAAATTGATTGCCTTTCAAAAAAAAAAGGAAGAGGCATGGGAAGGGAATGGCCAGAACAAGCTGTGATTAAAATGACAGACAAAGAAAATGCTAAAATTCTGCAGATAGCCAATTCATTCAACTCCAAAAATCCCTTCTTTGTGGCTCTAATTAAACAACGACACCTTAGCCGTTTGGTAAGCATTCCAAATACAACCTTCTAATATTCTTAATTTCAAATAATATATGTTGTTAGACTAGAGGCGCAGAGCTGTGAAAAAATATTCGAGTTTTGATATTTCCTTAATGGCCCTCTGTTCTTTCTTCAGTGCCTACCTACGGGATTCTTTACAAAGATGCCTGGATCAGGTAAGGCATTCCTTTGCCTTCCGAATGAAAAATCTTGGCTTGTCAGTGTCAATAAGTGTCTAAATCAGAATAAGAGAGGTCACACATCAGCTGTATTTAGGGGTGGTTGGAAGAAATTTGCTCAGGATAATCGTCTGGTAGTTGGTGATATTTGTGTGTTTGAGCTGCTTGAAGCTGCTGAAATCACATTTAAAGTAGTAATTCACCGAGTTGCAGATGTAGCAAATTGTGATAGTACATCACAAGGTAAGGAAAAGGTTAATTTCTTTGCAGATATGAAGTTAATGAAACCACTTATCTTACTACATGCATACATATTGTTGTTTTCCTTATCATTAATTATTATCTAGTAATTGTTAATTTAGGGATGCATGAAAATGGTCTGGCTTCAGAACTTCCTAAGAGAAATCCAGACTTAATTTCACGAGCTATTGAAGCTGCAGCAGTCAGCAAATTTGCCTCAAACAATATTCCATTCTTCATAAAAACTATACTGCCGTCTTTTATTGATGATAATGGCCGTATGGTAGGGATTAACATAGATGAATTCATATATAAATATTCCATTGATCATGTACACAGCGTGTATGTTACTCACTTTTTGCTGTTTGTGCAGGGTATACCATTTGGATTCATTGAGAAAAATTTTAAGCCAGATAGAAAACATGTGATTCTTCAAGTTGCAGATAAATTGTGGTCAGTTAAGTTGATATCCGAGAAAGGTTATCGGAAGGGAAAATTAGGATCTGGCTGGATGAAATTTGCAAAAGACAACTCTTTGAAAGTAGGAGATGTTTGTGTTTTCAAGTTGATTACTTCAAGTGATGATGCCATGTTGAATGTAACTATATCTAGAAGAGATGACTAAAATGTATTCATAAGTAGTTCTTCTTGTCCAGTGGAACAGATGAATTGGGTGTATGTATTTTCCTATTTATTTTGCAATAAATTTTCAATGTATGTTAATGCCCACATCATTACTTCATTGCAGCATTACTATTAATTTGGATTTTAATAATTAATTTCTCACTAAAAAGAGGTTAAGTAATCCTACTCCGAATAGGATTTGGATTTTGGATCAGATAGCACTATAAATACCCAATAATCAAATATAACATCAACGTTAGAAAAAGAATTCAAGAACTCAGGTCAGAATTTTCTTGGGAAAAAGTTTTCTTGTTGGCATTTGAGAGAATTCTTTTTGCAGATTATTAGTAAGTAAGTACTGGGTTTGGATCAAAATTTGGAATTGGACCCAACTATGACGGCTATGTGTTAGCAGAAAAGCCCATTTTTACCGTTTCGTTTTTTAAATTAAAGGATACTAAAAGAGAGAGAAACTGATATTTACAGCCTAACTCAACTTAAAATAAAAACAAAGAAAAGTCAAAAAAATCTATCTAACTCTTTTTAAGTTCTCCTCTGTTTTCTTTATTACTTTTGACGGTTGGTGGTGGAACAGGACAAGTTGACCAAAGGGCAACAAAAGGACGAGTCCTTTTGCTGACGACCGGAAGGAGATGACGTGTTCTCCGGAAAGAACCCATTTTTGCAAGATTATTCCAGAGGATACTCTTCGATTCAACAAGCTTGTAAGCATTCTTCTCTTCCACTCTTTTTGAAATTTCTGATTTCTCAGAGTTGAGTTTTAGTTAATATTTCAAGTTTTTCTTTTTAATTTTCTACAGCGGTTTCCAAGAAAGTTTGTGAGAAAATATGGAAGTGAGTTATCAAGTCATGTTCAACTCACGGTCCCAGATGGGGACACATTTACTGTTGAAGTGGCAAAATCCGACAATGGTGAAGTTTGGTTGGAAAAGGGATGGCAGCAATTTTCTGAGCATTACTCTCTGAAGCCTGGGTTTTTTCTTGTTTTTGAATACGAAGGGAATTGCAGCTTTCAAGTACTCCCATTTTATATTAGTGCGGCGGAGACAGAGAAACCATATATTAGTGATTCTGATGATGGCAGTGATGAAGAAAGTCTGCAGCTTAAAAAGGAAGAAGAAGAAGAACCAAAAGCTAAAGAGAATGACTCAGATGACTTATTGAATTGGACTCTTCAATTTCTGCAGCCGAAGAAGGAAGCAGAAGAAGTTAAAGACAATTCCATTGCTGGGATATTGAATCAGACACCTCCAGAGGGTAAGACAAGTAAGAAATCTGGTCCTTGTAAGATACAGAGAAAAACCCCTTCAGACAAAAGTAATTGCAAAACCAGTTCAGACAAAAGTCTGCAGTCTATCAAGGAAGAAGCAGCTCAACCTAAAGAGAATGGCTCAGCTGACATATTGGATCGGAGTACCCCTCAATTTTTGCAGCCTAAGAAGGAAGCAGAAGAAGCTAAAGACAATTCCTCTTCTGGGATGTTGAATCAGACTCCTGCAGAGGGGAAGACAAGAAAGGAATCTCGTCCTTGTAAAAAACTGAGAAAAACCACTTCAGATAAAAGTAAGTGCATGCAATTGTCTGTTGGAAATTTTAGTTCTTTAGTAGAAGTAGAAGTTTTGAACTTATGACTTAAATGATTTAACATGCAAAGAGTTTTGACTGAGCTTTATGTTTTTCTCTCTTCTCTGGTTTTCATTCTGCTCCTTGACTATGTTGGTTTTTGTGTGGGTGAAATTGTTCAGATGAAATTGATTGTAAAGATGCGTCCAGTGATGAAGGATACCCGCATTCCAAGGTGGTTAGAGGGAGACTTAAATTTGGAGGCAAGCAAAATTCTGTACCTCTTCAAAGAGCTGCAGCTTTTAAATCAGACAAACCGTATTTTGTTGTCGAAATCCAGCCTTCATACATTGATCCTGGACGAAAAATGGTAAAACATTTATGAAACTTGTTATATCATGAGAATGCTGAGAATTTAGGACTCCCCTGGTTATGGAATCATGTATTTGGGAAATAATTGCTTGCGTATAGACGAGTTCAACTACATGCAGCTTAGTTCAATATGTTGTTTGTGAGATTAAGGTTTTCTTCTTGTTGTTATATTTTTTTCCCAACAGGTTATACCATCAAAGTTTACCTCTAAACACCTGCTAGAAAAGGCCTGTGATGTAACCCTTTGCACAGTGGATGGGAAAACTTGGCCTGCTAGGTACTTGCGCTATGTAGCCAATAAGAAATACACAAAAGCAATTCTCTATGATGGTTGGAGGGACTTCATGCGGGACAATAAGTTAAGACTTGGTGATGTTTGTGTCTTTGAGCTGACTGACCAAACTGAAATGTTGTTTAAAGTACTTATTTACCGGGTTAGAGAAGATTCAGACGCTGATTCCTTATCAGGTGAGTAATAATCTGCTTGGTCATTTACTCGTATGTGATCTAGACACTTGCCTTTCTACTGTCTTTTTCATTTTGGATTGGAAGATGATAATGTCAAATTAGAAGAATTCAAATCCAAGTCAAACAGTGTACTAGTTAATTTCGAATCTGACAGTAAGATTGATGATGATACTGAATTAATGAGTCTTTGTGAACAATGTGCAGTCGTTCTATATCTTTTGCACAAGATTAGAGAAATTATACCTTCTGGGGAAGGTCCTTGACTTTAAGTTTAAATTTCACAGGCATTATAATCATGAGAACCAATCAGTGTGTGAACATTAATATATATCACTTCTAAAATCATGTACAGACACTATATTGACCTGAGGGGTATTTAGTCTTTTGGATGAAGCTAGTAGGAAAAGTAAAATTCAAACTTGAATAATTATTCATGTGGAAATTCGTTTTATATATAGAATAAAGTAAATGTATATTCATATATATATCATGCTTTAAATACTCTAATAATTATGTTGACACACCTATCAGGTGGAATCAACACTTCAGCAAATTGTGGCAGTGGAAGTTTGTCAAGAAAAAGAAGCAGGGAGTCTAAGCAACTTTGTTCAGAGCGACCATTGACTTCCCATGAGAAAGAAATAGCACTTTTAAGCGCTAAGCATTTTAGATCAAAAAATCCTTATTTCAAGATTGTCATGCAACCAGCATACCTTGGCGAGAGACTTTATATGGTAAGATTTCTACAAAAAGTTTTTTGTCCCCTTCTCCTTTTAATTGATCCAGATCCCCATAGATTGGTTGCATAAGTGTCCACTAAGCACTAGACAGAACCACTTCTCATCTTAGGATTGTGTTTTGGTCTCTGACTGTGTTAATTAGCTGTTTTAAGTTTTTAAGGTATAACTAAAATGAAGTTCCTTTAGTTTTGTTGGAGCAGAATGTTTTCTTCTCAAGTTCACTAATGTTTATTTTCTTACTTGTCCCCAGAACATACCATTCAAATTTGCCGAGAAATATCTGGGTAAAGAGGAGGAACATGTCGTCCTTCAAGTTTCAGAAGGGAGAACTTGGCTTGTCAAGTTTAAATATTATAGAGTAGGCAGCGGACAACGTAAAGCTAAATTCTGTGAAAATTGGAGGGCTTTCACACAGGACAATAACTTGAAAGTAGGTGATGTGTGTGTCTTTGAGCTGATTGACCGAAATGAAACTTCATTCAAAGTCTCCATATTTAAAGCTGCATCAGATGTAAAATTTCCTATATCAGCCACAAGGTTGGTAGCAATCTATACTTGATTTCTTGTTAAATCAGTAACATATATTCAATCTGTTGATCAGTATTTTTTTTATCAAAATTCAGCTGATGATAATAGACCATCGAAGCAGCATGCATCCAAAAGTTGCTTTCTACGAGAACTGAAGTTGGTGATAGTTTTTGTAAATTTTTATGTTGTAAATTCTACCCTTGCTTCCTGACTCATGACTCTGGAATCTCCAGCTACTGAAGAGAAATCCCAACCTTCTAGATATGAAGTTCTTAACTTCAAGTAGAATTCAGAAGCATCGACATTTTCAACAAGTAATGGACATGATGCAGGAATGTACATAATATTGGAATGCATCGACCATGCGACAGGGCCAGATTACTCGAAGGTCTTCAAATTTTCAGCTGCAAGAAAGTTTGCCTCAAAGAACCAACTGCTTGAAAAGTCCACTATGGTGCACAGCTTGTGCCATCTGGTGTTAACTGAGAAATACATCAAAAGAAGTCAAGCATTGCTTCATCTTTGTACCATTTGAAGAGCAAAATGACCATATCTTCGATTTGAGAGTTAAGCAAGTTTTTTGATGTGGTAGCCAATGCTACAAAGTGTTTGAGAAGTCCAATGTTTGGCCAGGAGAACAAAATCAGGTTGGTTATGCATTTTCTGGAGATTTTCTTGTAAAACTTTTCAAGTTTGTCTTGATAGTTGATATGTAAAATGAACAAAATCTTTTAGATAAGATGTTATTTTGTATTATCCTTTTAAAGTTACTTAGTGGGGAATGTTTAATTTTTTTTATTCAATTCATATTCTTGGTTAAGTTCACTGCATTTTTTAACTGGATTGCTAAATACCGCCCCCTTTTACTAGTCACCGTCCCCCCTTTGGACTATTTTGCCTTTACTTTATTTTCCATCAAACTTCAAATTTTTCAATTCCCTCAAATTCTCTCAACCTTTAAACTTTCAAAGCTCAATCATTCAAAATCATTCAAGTAAAACAACATCAAAACTCATGCACAAAAAAAATTATATTTATCATTAATCAAAGATTAAAATCATCTTGCTAATATTGACATATTCATACCCATTTAAGGTAAATGAATTGTCCAACCAATACTTATTAAAAGATAAAAAGAAATTAAAAGAAAATCTAAAAAGATTTAAAAAAAAACGCAGAAAAAAAAACCCAGAAAAAATAGCGGGTCGCGCGCGGATCGTGACCCGCCATGGTCTAAGGTCGCGACCAGATCGCGTCCCGTCGACGGCTAGGTCGGTCGCGACCGACTTAACCGTCGGTGGGTCGCGATCCGGTGACGACCCACCCCACGGTAGGTCGCGATCCAGTCGCGACCCGCCATGATATTTGCTCAGACCCGAAAATTTTTCTCAAATTCACGATTTTTTGTGTTTTTTCAAAAAAGAACATACCGGAAATCGGAGAAAACTTTTGCCCATCCCACGACGCTGCCCCTCCATGATTTTAGATGTTGTTGGGTTGATTTTTGATGTTGTTTTGATTGATTAAGGTTGAGAGAATTTGTTTGGGAAAAAAATGAGTTGAGAGAATTAGAGAATTTAAATTTTGAAAGAAAATGAAGTAAGGGTAAATATATCTTTTGGCGGGGCGGTAGCTAGTAAAATAGGGCGGTATTTAGTAACACCCTTTTTTATTCAATTCACATATTCTTGGAAATCCCCATGTTTAAGGATTAAGAATTAAGCCCATATTACATTTTCATGGGCTTTTTCCTTGAACCCACATCTACAAGGCCGAGTGGTCCACATCTACAAAACCCAATTTCTTATTTCTATAAAGATTTTAATCTTAGAATCCATATTCCATTGTTGCTCTAAAGTCTAACCTAATGGCTTCGCAAGTCGCAACCATGTCATGTTTCTATTGGGCATAGATTTGTAAGCATTCAATTAAAAACCTGTTCTTCTTGTGATCTAATCATCTAAAGCTCAAAATAAGGCTCCTGTTTCATGCAGATTACACCAATGGGATTTACGAGGAGTTACTCGACAAAGGAAGTCCAGGACGTAAGACAATTAAAGTAACAAGCCTGAGAGCCAAACTCTTTGGTAGTTGGTTGGAAGATGTTTTGCACAAGACATGTTTGCGTGTTTGAGATGGTACGTAAAGTGGCTATGAGTTGTCATTTTTTAATGCAGGGCTGAAGAAGGTGAATATGCATGGTAGCTTTCTTCATTCTTATTAATGGTGATTTTTCTATATTTGGATGTTAAATTGGAAAGCATTATTGCTACTGAAACAGAGTTAGATTGGTTCCAACCAATGTAACTTTTAGACTCTCTGCTTCAAATTCTATCAGTTCCCAATACTCATTAGCAAAAATCTATTTAAATAGTAAATACTGTGCAAGGCTGCAAAGAAATTGATAGGAAGAAAATTGGTTTTGCATGTGATATTAGAAAGAGTGTTGCAGTGAGAAAAGATGAATAGTAAGCTTACATCTTGTCAAATGTCAAGAAACTGTGGAATTTTGAAATTCAGAGAGAGAATTCCCCGTTTGTGCAAGTATATATATGTTTAACCCTCTATGAGTTTTAGTAGTTTTATGTAGGTTTCTATTTCAAGTAAATATTCTAAGTTCTTCAAAGTTTAGCAATGGCTCTTCAACATGGACATGGTAGATGGAATGGGCATTTGCTAGAGCCACACCATTTTTTTAAAATAGTTCTTGAAGATGCCATTCAGGAAGGCAAACTTGTAAGTCTGTTGTTGTCTCCTACTTCTTCCTCATCTTGTTATATTTAATGCCATATATATGAAATGCAATAATCAAGAGTAAATAGAAATATTCCAATGGCATTTGGCATTTAATGCAAAGTCATACCATGTATTGCATGTTGCATGTGGCACATTTTGCTTTTCTTCTTTTTGTATGCCTCTCTTCATGGTTTGATTTGCCCTTTTCATGTCATTTTGCCTAGTGAAAAATGTGATTAAAACAAAATTTCCATGTTAAATTTTGCCTATTCTTCCATAGTTAAATAAGTCTAATTTGATTTACAGCTAGGAGAAAAATAGCATAAGATATGAATTACAATGAAATTTAATTTTATCATGTACTAGTCCAGCACAGAGCCTTGATTAGAGGGTTTTTCATTTATGTTGACAGAAAATTCCTTCAAGGTTTGCAAGAGACTATGGGAATGCCCTGTCGAACCCAGTGTTATTGAAGGTCCCAACTGGTGCAATGTGGGAAGTAGAACTGACTAAATGTGATGGTAAAATTTGGCTGGAAAATGGCTGGAAGAAATTTTCTGAACATTACTCTCTGAAGCATGGATATTTCTTGGTCTTTAGACTTGAAGGGAATTCCCAATTCCATGTTCTCATATTCGATACAAGTGCTTCAGAGATCAAATATCCGAATGGAAATCGTGATGAGGAGATTCAGCCACAAGAGGTGAAGATTGAAGAATCTGAAGAGGAGGAATCTATACAGATTATAGATGACATTTCTGCATGCAGGCGAGACAAACCAGAATTGCAATGTGGTAGGCCTTATAAGATGATGAGAACAAATCCCGGTGACAAAACTGAGAACATTACAAGGTTTGGATGTCACAACGGGTCTTCGGTTGGAAAACATGTGGGGAAGTCGACTGCAGTTTGCAGACAATTGAATTCTTTTGAAAAATCCAAAGTTCTTCAAAGAGCTGGTTTCAATTCCCACAATCCATACTTTATACTTGTCATGCAATCAACATACGTTGGTCTTGGTGCCAGAAGTATGTATTTGGTAAGTTTAAAGTTATCCATTGCAAATTATGCTAAATCTTTACCAAATGTGTTTAGTACTCCAACTTAATGCTAATATAAAGTACGTACCAAAAACAGAATTTGACAGAGTTGAGCAAGGCTTGCAAGTTGCATTTGATCATATATAAATTATGCTAGAGTTCATTGTTCCTTTGATCATATATTTCTTCTGAGTTTGAATTTATCTTCTATTGTTGTAATTTCTATTGTGCAGGCTATACCCACAGACTTTGCCAGGAAACATTTGAAGGATGATCATGGTGATGTATATCTTTCTACTAACGGGAAAACTTGGTCTGCTACTTACAGCTCTTTCCTACAACCTAATGGACTAGCTTATGTAAAACTGAGTTGGACTAGTTTTGTACGAGATAACAACTTAACAGTTGGTGATATTTGTGCTTTCGAGTTAATCAATTCTACTGAAATAACATTCAAAGTATTCATAGAAAGAGGTCGGGAGGCAGATGTTCGACGATCACAAGCTTCCACAGATGTTTTTGGTCCTGTAATGAGAGAAGCTGGAACCTCATCTACACAACAGGGATTCCAGAATGGGTTAACTCTTCAAACAGCTCGTTCTTTCAAATCTGATAATCCATTTTTTCTTGTTAAGTTACGACGATCATATGTCTACAACCATGCATTGGTTAGTTTTTAATTTGATTCCTCAGCTAATTTGGTTTACAACATTAACTTGACAGATGATGAAATGTGTTACTAGAAGATCTAGCATTCTCCTCTTTAAAACAGTCTCTTTCTTATTTAAATGTTTTACCTTTTGTTTTCAAGCAGTTCATACCAGAAGAATTTGCCAGGACATATTTTCCAAAGACCCTCAGACATGTTGATGTAACTCTTTGTCTGAATGGGAAATCATGGCCAGCAGAGTACCGTCAACAAAGCAATGGAAGGCCAAATGCAACAATCTGTCGTGGTTGGAAGGATTTTGTCCAGGATAATAATTTACAAGTTGGTGACATTTGTATCTTAGAGATGACGAATAATAACTCTAAAATCTCCTTCAATGTATTCATTTACCAAGACATTGCAGATGCAAATTGCCACCCATCAGAAGGTGTGTAAATTAACTACCAGGAAGCAAAATGATCCCTTTGATTCATATTTGACTGAATGCTTAAATTTTATTGTAATCATTTTCATTCGCCTGCTGAACAAGTTTTTGGATCATTGGAGCTAATTACAAAACTGTAATGTATAGCCTACTTAAACAAGCATTATATAATTAACTGATGCATGGAATTGGTCTTGGTGTAGGAATTATTCAGAAACCTGTAGGGTTGCCTTCACAGTCTCATAAACCTTCTAGCAAACAGACATATGAAGGTGCCAGCAGACAATCCTCAATGCGACCAATCTTCAAGACAGTTGTTCGAGCGTCATGCCTGAAGGACAAGCGTGTGGTATAACCCTATAAGCTTATGATCATTGAAATTTTGCATATATCCTTTAATCAATGTTGCTTTTTTAATTGGTTTCCTTTATGCTAAGTTATATGGATGGATTAGATGGCTGTAGTGCATAAGCAAACTGATATTTGAATATCAGAGAAATGTGACAACTTACAATAGTAAACAATATATTCTGAAAATCATTTTTTGCAGGATATACCATTTAGAATATTTGAGCAGTATTTTAAAAGTATCCAGAAGGTAAAGCTTCAGGTTGCAGATCGAATCTGGCCAGTCAAGATAGCAAGCAACTCATATTTTGGCCTAGCTAAATTAACAAGCGGCTGGATCGAATTTGCAGGGGACAACAATCTGGCAGAAGGGGATGTATGTTTCTATAAGATGGATTTAACAAGGAATGATTTGCTACAAGTGTCCATTTCAAGATGTGGTCACTAAATTGTAATGAACATTTCTTCTTCTTCTTCACTTTATATTATATATATGTTTATTAAGGTTTAAGACTTTTAATTTTGAACTGACATTTATGAGATTGAATTATATATTAGTATTACTGGATTTCTCATGTTTGTGCTCACTATGAAATCTGCCACTCGCTTGGGTTACTGGTTACTTAAGCAAATGAAATGAGTTTGGAAAGCTTTTACTTGTATGTCAGTGACAGCAAAAAAAACCAGTAAATTTACTTTGGACTGCCTTTACTTCCCAGATTCCTCCCTTGGAACTCTGCCCTGCCCCTGCTTATATTTTTTGGCTTTTGCATCAATTGCTCTGTTTTCCATATTAGTGAAAGAAGAAGGCTGAAGGGAAATAATAGCTAATAAAGTGTTTCAGCAATTCAAAAAGGATGGAAAATATCATTTTAAATTGTTGAGAATTTATTACCCAAACAACCGTAGATGTTTGAGTTGTTTTATATTCTTATAAAACTTGTTTGCATTAAGTCCTCACCTCTCAAAGAGCCATTCTGTATATTCTTCAAAAACTTGGTAGTTTGCATTAAGTTTTCACTTCTCAAAGACCCAATTCTGGAGATTTTCAACTATGGCTCCTCCTCACCAGAAAATCAATGGCCGTCCAATGTGTTCAAACACACCGCCTCAATTCTTCAAGATTATTCTCCAAAAGACTCTTCAAGATGGCAAACTGGTAAGCTTTCTGGGTTTTCACCAACTTCTCTCTCTCTTCTATTTCTGTTTTCTTGAGTAATTAGTTGATGCATGACCTTCTTATGGACTTGAATATTGATTCTGAGATTCGAAAATGGGAATGACAAAAGAAATCTGATAATATTTATGGCATTTGACAGAAAACAAAACCCTCATGCTTGCATTTTACATGTTGAAAAGCTACATCGTTTCTCATTTTTCTTCCCATTTTGTGATGGAACTGCAGGATGTATTAGATATATGTTTTGCAGAAAACTAAGTTTGTAGTTTATGGCATGCATGTAGGATATTGCATTTGTTTTTCGTTTACATTTGCATAACTTAATAAGAGGGAGTTTTCTTTTTCACAGGAGATTCCCAAAATGTTTATCAAAAAATATGGAAATGACATGTCAAGTCCAGCCCTCCTCAAGGTCCCAAGTGGTGATGTATGGAGAGTAGAGCTAAGAAAACGTGATGGCAAGGTCTGGTTCAAAAATGGGTGGCAAAAATTCTCAAATCATTACTCTCTAGATAAAGGCCATTTTGTGGTGTTTAGATATGAAGGCCACTGCAATTTCCATGTCATCATAATGGATGGCACTGCTACAGAGATAGACTATCCATTCATCAGCAATGATAATGAACAACTCAAAGAAATTCCAGATGAATCTGAAGATGATGACAGTAGAGAGGAAATCCCTCCAGCTAACAAAACTGATGAATCTGAAGATGATGACAATTTGGAGTCTGAAAGCTTGGCTCCACAAGCTATGCACAATGGAGTTCAATCCATGAAAGTGCAAAAAAGAACAGAGAGTTCTTATAGGACTCAAAAATTGAAAGCTGTTAAAAAGCTTTTGGCTCTTGAGAGAGCTGAAAGAGCTTTTCAATCTGAAAACCCCTTCTTTATGCGTGTCATGCAACCATCATATGTTGGTCTGACTCCGAGAGGGAGATATGCATTGGTAAGCAATCAATTGTTTCTGTCGATTAATACTCCACTACTTTAATTTCCTTTAACATTGAAACTTATTAGTTAATTTTCATTGTGTAGACTTTAGAAGCCGACTTTGTGAGGGAGCATTTGATGAAAGGGGATTGTGAGATTACTCTTTGCAATTCAGATGGCAAAACTTGGCCAGTTAAGTTCCATCAGGCACAAAGTGAGAAAGGTACTGTTTATGCAATGCTACATGCTGGTTGGGAAACTTTTGTCCAGGATAACAAGTTGGAACTTGGTGATGTTTGTGTCTTTGAGCTGACTGAGGACAATGAAACCTCATTCAATTTGAAAGTAACCATTTATAGGAAACAGGCTGTCGAAAATTCAAATTTGGGTTCATCATTTGGTAAGTTATGTTCTTTAAGTGTAATAATTGATAGTCCATTTGATTTCTGTTACAATGCTAGTACTATATGTTTTGATTTTGTAAACATCATATTTTCTTTTCTTGAAAATGCAGCTGCAAGTAGAGGGAAACGAGTTGAGATTGAACGCTTGGAAAGCTAGAAGATTGATGATGGAATCCAATCTGCAAAACCAACATTAGACTGAAGAATTTCCAGTCTGATAAGAGACAATTCAAGATTCCAACTGGCTGGACTGAAGCCATTTTGCATGACTCTGTTGTGTAACATCAAACATGTTTTCTGATGCTGTCCTGATGAATGTTAATTTTTAAAGGCTAATGAAGTGTTAAGTATAAAAATAAGCAAAAGGCAGAAAAACTACATATATATTAATGGTGAAATCAATTTTTCATTAGGGGTTCAAAGCTATAGTCTTCACATCATTCCATCTAGTTTCACTCTACTGCTAAGATTCTGTTTCCCATTTTTGATGGGTCTCTATGGCAGTATTAATTAAGAGTAAAGACATATACTTTTCCAGATTGGGTTTCTGAAATTGCAAAATATTTGACTAACCATGGCATGGAATCGAGAAAGCAAGAATTATTATACTTGTCACAATCATGATCAGAAATTACAATGCAAATAAAAGCATCAAAACCAGACTTTTTTTTCTTGTTACAGTAACTGCATGCATTCCAGTGTTTCAGGGGCAACTAAATCTCTGCAGGTGCACCAAAAAAAGGAAGCAAGTGATTAAAAATAACAAGAAAATGAAATGTTTAAGCAAAATTGTTTAACTTCTTCAATTATAAACGTACACAAAGTTATAAGGGCAGTCTTCAAACAAGCAAAACCTTTAGGATTGAAGCAAACGAATTGTGTTTTCATACCAAATCCCAGCAGAAGGCTATAACTCACAAGAAGCTCTATCAACAAAAAAAGAAAGAAAACTCAGAGAAGAGAATGGAAGACGATGAAACAGATGTGAGCTATGGATGATGAAAGTTAGGAGAAGGAATTGAGTCCAAAAAAACCAAGTTAGGAGAAGGAATTGAGTCCAAAAAAACCAAAAAAAATTTGGACCATTTCTCGATTTGTGCGTGTCATCCTTGCGCAGGGGCCATGCTAATCTTCTCTGTATCGTTCCAATTTTATCGGATGTCCCCGAAGGGACAACCTCTGATGGTTGGAGATTCTATTTAAAGAGCTAAGTGAAAGCTTAACAGAGTGATGTGGGATCTTCGCGTTACATCGTTTTTTCATTCTTTTTGACTTTATCGCACTGATTGGGCCAAAATTTGTTAGTCCAAAAGGCAATCTAAATAGTTTTGACATTATTTCTTGGATTGGGCCAAGAAATAAACAACAACACTCCAAGAAACAGTGCTACTTTTGCAACATGTCTGGTTGCTCCTTTAGGCAAGATTCTCCAATTTACCAGATTAACAACACAAGCACAAGCATACAGGGGAAACCAGAAATACCAATCTTATGTCTCAATCAATAATAATAGACAAGAAAGATGAAATCATGATCAGAAATTAAAACAAAACCAAATACTAAAAAGTCATAAACAGGAAAGAACTATAATTGAGTACTATACCAGGGTCATTTAACTGGACAGATGTAGAATAACCAAACATGACTGCCATCAGCAAAGAATACAAGCTAAATAGCTTTGAGGGTTTCGCCATTAATTCTCTTCTATTACAAAGATGCAAAGAAACTTCATATTTTATGTGTAAAAGTTAGTTTACTAAGCTTGAGAAAGTAAACAATGAAGCAAAACTCAATATATATATGTAACATTATCTGTTTATCATTGCTTGCTGCTTTATTAAAATGAATCAGCATTTTCATTTATTCAAGGTTTTTTTCATTTTAGTTCCTATGCTATATTCTCTTGTCTTGGCATTCATCATCAACAAAAAGTTATTTATTAAGAACAGATTCCAAGTCATTATTGCTGGTTTAATTAGGTTCTGCTTCAGTGAACCTGGTTATTTATTATAGCTGGAAAGCTTTGTACCATTCTAATTGTGCATAAACATGCTTAATTGCTGGTGTAATCATGCAATTACATAATAATTGAAGCTATTTTTTATATTTTGACAGAATCTGGATTCATTGATGCTTGTATTTCTTCTAGCGTTCGCCCTTTGGTCTCCGGTACCAGCTTAGCTACGAATAGGACAGTTAAGCCACATACGGTAGCAAATATAAAGAATGTTCCTGAAACAAGGAAGAAATTAGGGGTTAAATTTTTACAGGTTTTATAAGCTAAGATGATAGATTTGAAATGAAATACAAGGAAAAATCAGATGACAATTGACAACATTAATAATACCTGCAGAGCTCCATTCCATTAGGAAGTTAAATGCAAAGGAAACAATCCATGAACCTAACCAGCTAACTAGTGTCACAAGGCTTCCAGCTGAACCTTTCATGTTTATGGGGAATATCTGAAATTTTAAAAAACCCTTTTTTTCAGTAAAGCTTCAAGTTATTTTTCTTTCTTTCATTAAGAGGCTTTGCAGAGTTCATATATACAACAAGCAAGTAAATAAGCCTTCCTACCTCAGACATTATAACCCAAGGTATTCCTCCCATGCCTAATGAAAATGATCCCGTGAACACCTACATATATAATTTGTAGAGTCCAACAATATGAACATGGAGATTAATTGTTTCTCTCATAAGAAGAAAACTATAAATCAAGACTAAAGTCCCTTTTTGCCCCCTAAACTTGTCTAAAATTGACATTTTGCCCCATAAACTTGCAATTCGAGGAGACATTAATTAGTCCCTCTCAAACGGTATTGCTGACAACGTCGGACCAAAAATGCCACGTGGCAATGACACGTCAGACCAAGACGCTAACGTGGCATTGCCACGTCATCAATATCATTTGAGAGTGACTAAAATGGCTCCAAATTGCAAATTCAAGGGGCAAAATGTCTAAAGTTAAAGTTTAGGGGGCAAAACGTCAAAATCATACAAGTTCAGGGGGCAAAAAAGGGCTTTAAGTCTATAAATTAAAGAAATCAGTTTAATAAACTGATTAAATTTTGGTTTACCAGTACACCAACAAGGGATAAGATTGGAGTGGCTTCCTTCCACTGTTGAAGATCCTGTAAAAAGTTTCAGAAAAGGATATATAACATCTTCAGATATGAGATGAGTAAAAGTTTCATCTTTGAACCTGCAAGAGAAATGACATTGCAACTAGGAAGCAACCCAAGCATGTTCCTGCTGCAGACACCTGCACAAATTTGTTGATATTAGAAGGAGCATTTTTACATTATACTAAATATAGATTAGTTTAGAAGAAAATGTTCTAGTTTTTCCTACTAATAGAAGTGGTCTTCGTCCTGATTTATCCATCAAAAGAGTACCCAATGCTGTCATTGGAACCTGTAAAAGATTATTTTTGGTCATCGTGGAAAGCGATAATCGAAATTTTAAACTCTGATTAGAGCCCAAATTCACTGACCTGAACAACAACCATTGCTATCATTCCAACACTACTGGAGAATCCTGTCATAAAAGATTTATCATGTATAAACTTCCTCTTTTTCTCTTTTAAATTTGTTTTTTGACAGAATAATATTTATATTGTGATTTCATATATACCAGCTGATATAAAAATGGCACTAGCATAAAATGCAATTCCATTTACTCCTCCGAATTGTTGCAGAACCATCAGGCCAACTCCAACCTTGACCAGTTAATTAATCAGTTTTACATTAAAAGAACAACTCAAACAAGAAAACAATTTATAAATCCAGAATTTACTTAAATTCTTACAACGAGTGACCGGGCATAATTTTTCTGGAACAAGTCAAGAATGCTAGATTCAGAAAGCTGTTGAGTGTAACTCTGAGAAAAGGAAAAAAAAGAAAAAGAAATGATCAAGTGAACATGAACCGTTCTTTCTTGTTTCAAATCAAAAGATTCAGGTGCCCAATTAAAGAACCGAAACTGAAATTTACATGCACCAAAAAAAGCTTATAAGTACTTACTTTAATCTCACTTGCTTCCTCAGAAATATCAGCACTGTCTCCCCTTAAGTGTTGCAGGGCAACTTCACACTCACTTGATTTCCCTATCTTAGCCTGCAGAGAGTTGTGTTTTCAATGTTTTTAATAGAGGCTTGCATAGTTGCATTTACTCTCTGTCATCATTTCAACAGAAATCTAATCATTTTAACATCATGCACAATATACTTGTATATATTCTTACACAAATTTTCAAGATAACTTATAAGAGCTAGTGTTTTTGCCTACTGTAATAAAAATTTACCAGCCATCTTGGCGACTCAGGAATGAAGAATAGACCCAGAAGCTGCATAAGACAAGGAATAATTCCTGGAATAATATAATTTGGGGAGGCAAGTTAGAGAATCTTTTAAAGTGCAATGTAAGACCATAAATTATATGACAATTACCAATTAGAGCCAAAGTCCGCCAGGAAGCGAAGGCGCCAATGAGATATGATAGTGACACACCACAGCAGATCATTAGCTGCAGAATTCATCATCAGCAAGCATGCAGGCACAAGAACATATTGAATAATTCCACTTCTGTTGCTTATGGTAATTACCTGATGAGCTGCTGTAAATCCTCCTCTAATATTCTTGGGTGTAACTTCAGCAATATATACAGGAACCTAAGTGAATAAGAATACATTCATCTTTCAGACAAATGAACAGCAAGTCAAAGTATCAAAATTTCTATTTGTTCAAAACTTACCACATATGAAAGGAGTCCCATCCCATATCCTACCAGCAGCCGTCCAAGGTCAAGCAACCAAGCAGCCTTTTTTCTCAAGCAGTTAAAATTAGCACCATGAATTGAACCCAACAACACATAAACAACTAAAACGTGATGTTTTGTCTTAGAGGACATGAGAAGTAAAACCAAATTAAGCAATGGATTACCTTTGAGAATAGTATAGCTAACCATCCAACTATGCAGAATATCTCTGCAATACCCATTGTCTGCCTCAAACATTATCAATATTTAGAAAAAGTTGTTTGAATAAGAATTATACATAGGGCTAAGTAACAAGTTCTTCTTCAGAAGCTTACCCATTTTCTACCAATGTAATCTGATATTCTCCCGCTCATTATAGCACCTACCATGGCTCCAATTGTCAATATTGAACCAAAAAGAGAATACTGCAATTGTCAAACCAGTAAAAGAGCAATTTTCACACAGAAATGTCTTTGAGTAAACAAAAATCATAGAAATCAATATGTCTTAGAGTAAATAAACAGCCAAGCCAACTAATCAAGGTCATTATACAGAATAATGGTTACTGTTATTCTTTATAGAAATACATTCAAACAAGAAACTGCCACATGGGAAAATAGTTGAATTTGTGCATACCTCAGCTACAGAGAGACCCAGGTCATCTATGATTCCAGTTTGAGCAGGTGATGAATATCCAACCTGGAATTCAATTCTAGCATATTAGTTCATTTTCTGTAAATGACAACATTGAGGTTATAAATTTGCCATTCAATCATTAAATGGCACCCAAAAAACTTCAATAAAAAAGGGGGACAAAAAAAAAAAACCCCTCTACTTAGAATCTCAAGAAAAATGTAATGATTTCATCAGTTAAAAGAATTCTTACAGCAGTCCCAAAAACATAAGATCCACAAACAGCAACAAAAGTGCTGAAAATAACTGTAATTGTTGCAGAGGAAGTTCCACTTGGCCTTTCACCAGAAGTAGTACCACTAACTCCATCTTCTTTCTTTTTGGGTATCAAAGAACGAGAAAGCTCTCCTTCTTCTATTCTTTCTCTACTCATTTTTCTCTTAAAAGAGAATCAACAAAAGCCAGAAAGTTTTGTTGAAGATTAAGCAAAAGAGTAAGACAGCAGAACTTGAAAGTGGAGGAACAAAGAACCCAAAAAAAAACGAAAAATCATTTTAAATTTAGGAAAAACTGGCAGATTATGCAAATTGGGTCTGACAGGACCCACATAAGGTGTAATATTTGTCGGAATGATTGGATTTATGTAGTTGTTGTCTTTATCTTAGTAACAAAATCCTATCTGTAATAGTATTTTCTACTCACTGCACTGGCCATTTCATGTTTCAAGCTGGAACACTTTGTGTCTTACCTTAATCTCCTCGACACCAATAAAAAAGTGGGATTTATTCAAACTCTGATCAGAAATTCCTCACAGGGGAACTTCAACTGTTACAGACAAAATAATACTACTTACTAGTATATTTGCTAGAGTTAAGAGTTAAGGCCAGTGTTTAATTGGGCTGAGAGGATGGAGTATTCACATTTATCCATTTGTAAATGTTAAAGAAAAACCAATATCTACTTTGTCACCCAATCTCTTCTCTTTACCTATCACACCATGTAAAAAAGAAAACAAAACAGAGTTAAAACCTTATGAGCTAAATTAGATTAGATAATAATAATAGGCATATCCCATCAGACATATTCAAAGCAAAGAAGCAAGAAGCAGATTGATTAAAAAAGAATAATAGGCATATCCCATTAGACATATCCTTTTTTTTAATGATTCTAATCATAGGCATATCCTTTTCAATCCTCTTTATTTTGTGATGTGATGCTCTATCAATAGGGCCCAATTACGGATATATTGAAAATACGCTGGACTTGAGAAAACTTTGGAAGTGATTATCAAGTCCAGCCCAAGTGATGGACACCATCACACCACATCAAGTGGTGCGTCATATTTCCTACTTATTTATTTAGTGACAAAAACAGATGATGGAGTTTTGATGGAAAATGGCTTCCAGGAATTTGCTAAGCATAAAGCATTAATTATTATTCTATGAAGCATCGAAGGGTATTCACCAAACAAATTTGGACAAAGAATGAAGTTACATATGCAAAAAGATGGGAAAGGAAGGGGAACTAAATTAGATACTAATTCTATGAGACAGGGTACATATCTATATCTATATCTATATTTATATCTATATTTATACTATATTAAAAAGTACATTCATCTGTAAAACTTTTGAATCACCTATTATATCCTTATTTGTCAAATATATTTCTTAAATGTCATTACTTAATTATTATAGTTTTATTCTACTAAAAACTCTATTTTTATTCAATTAAATCTAATATTTTATAATTACTTTATTTTTACCATTTTACTATTTTTCAATAAAAATTTGGATATATTACAGTTTTATTCTACTAAAAACGCTATTTTCATTTAATTAAATTCAATATTTTATAATTATTTTATTTTTACCATTTTAATTTAAAAAGTTATAATGGTTGACATCTTACTATTTGATAGTTTATAATAATATATTAAGATTAAAATTTGTTAATTTCTAACGTGCAATTATTTTATTTGACTTATAATTAATTTTTTGTTTGATAAATGTAACTCTTGCTGTGGGTTTAAATTTGATGTTTTACGTTGTTAATATTTTTCTTTATTTGGGATAATTTCTTATGTTACTTTGATAGTAAAACCCAATGTATATACAAATGGGCTGGTGGGGTTGGATTTGGTTTAGATCAGTTTCGGGTTAAGGAAATTTTGGGTTATAAGAGTTCGGTTAATTTTCAGTTTCAGGTTGGGTTGGATTCGGATCGCTCAAATGTCGGGTCATTTGGGTTTTGGTCAATTTTAGTTCAGGTATTTTTTTTAGTTTTGGGTCATATGGTTCCGATAATTTCGGGTTTGAGCCTTCGATTTTTTAAGAATTTGGGTCAGGTCATTTCAGTTTCGGATTGAGTGGATTTTTTGGTTGAATCGGGTTGGATAAGGTTTGGTTTCATGTGATCGAGTCGAATACCCGCACTCGTGTGAAATTTTACGAGCTCTAATGATAGAGTTTTTTAAAACATATTGGGTAACGTGCAAGTGATGACTAATGTTTAAAATAAATCTAAGCCAAATGGAATTTTCTGCAGAAAAACAATTTAATCAAATGAAGCTTAAGACTTTAAAAAGTTTGAAATGAGAGTGAATAATTTTGCATTAACTCCTAAATCAGAGCTGAATTTCTCATATTTGTGTTTATTACTGAATCTGCCACTCACCTGGGTTACAACTTAAGCAGATGAGTTCGGAAAATTCTTACTTGTTATATTAGTGATCTGATCACTCAAAAAAACAAGGCAAGCATATCTGAGGGAAGGTGGCTTTAACTTCCCTGTTGACCAAAAAATGGTGGGGTATTTATTTAGCTTTCCTGAGTGTGCATTAATTGCTGGTGTTCTGTTCTCCATAGAAATGAGGGAATAAGGTTGAAGAACAGTACTAAATATAAATGGATTCATTAAATACCCAAACAACCATTTTCATCTTCTTTTAAAACTTGGTTTGCATTAAGTTTTCAAAGAATCATTCTAGAGAGCAAGTATGGCTTCTTCAAAGCAGAACTTCAATGGTCCTTCGATGGTTACAAGCGAATCACCTCACTTCATGAAGATAATTCTCCATGAGAACCTTCAAAATGGCAAACTTGTAAGCTTTCCATTACTTGTTTCTCTCTGTTTTCTTTAGTAACTAGTTGATGCTTTGCTTGACCTTCCTATGGACTTAAATAATGGCTCTGAAATGTGAAAATAGATATCTAATTTTTTTTACGATAATTATATGCGCTGCCTGGTTTTAAATGGCATTTCATGACAGAATGCAAAATCCATGCCTTGCAATGGATGTTGAAACGCTATTTTGTTTCTTATTTTTTTCTTCCCATTTTGTGATGAAACTGCAGCATGTGTTAGCTTAGCTATATGTACACCAGAAAATTAATTAACACTTTTTTTTATAGGGGATTCCCATAGATTTTTTCAAAAAATATGGAAAGGGCATTTCAAGCCCAGCCCTCCTTAGGGTCCCAAGTGGTGAAACATGGAAGGTAGAGCTAACCAAACGTGATGGCAACGTTTGGCTGAAAAAAGGGTGGCAGGAATTTTCAAAACATTACTGTTTGGAACATGGCCAATTTGTGGTTTTCAGATATCAAGGCAATAGCAAATTCCATGTTGCCATATTGGATAGGACTGCTACAGAAATACAATATCCACACACAAGCAATTATCATGCAGAACTCAAGGGAATTCCAGATGAATCTGAAGATGATGACAATATAGAAATCATAGAGGAAACCCTACGAGCCCCAAGCAGGAAATTTAGAGAGAAATTGCAAGTTCCAAGTCCTCGGCCTCGTAAGAAGCAGAGAAGTAATGATCCAGCTAACACAACCGAGGTGATTAATTTGGAGTCTGAAGGCTTGGCTCGACAAGCTATGCACAATGGAGTTCCAGCCATGATCAAAGTGCAAAAAAGGACATGGAGTTCTTATAGGACTCAAAAATTTAAGGCTGGTAAAAAGCTTTTGGCTCTTGAGAGAGCTTTTCAATCTGAAAATCCCTTCTTTATGCGTGTCATGCAACCATCATATGTTGGTCTGACTCAGTTGTGTAGATTGGTAAGCAATCAATTGTTTCTGTCCATCAATTAATACCCCACTAGTTTTCCTTTAACATCGAAACAATTATTTGTTATTTTTCATTGTGTAGGCTTTACCAGCTGACTTTGTGAGGGAGCATTTGATGAAAGGGGATTGTGTGATTACTCTTTGCAATTCAAATGGGAAAACTTGGCCAGTTAAGCTCCATCAGTCACAAAGTGGGAGAGGTGTTTATGCAATGCTACAAAATGGTTGGGAAACTTTTGTCCAGGATAACAATCTACAACTTGGAGATGTCTGTGCGTTTGAGCTAATAAATTGCAATGAAATAACACTCAAAGTTGTCAAATGCCAAGTTAAGGATGAAGATCGTCGTAAATCGCCATCTTTGATAATGAATCCAATATGCCAATGAAGGAGGGAGAAATCTTGGATGACTTTTGGCTAGCCGAGAAAATACAGGAAGACATATCAAAATCTGCAAGCAGGCCTAATCAGAAGAAGCAGGTCAAATATTTCAATTCAAGATTCCAACTGAAACCATTTTGCATGACTCTGTTGTGTAACATCAATTTCAAACATGAGGTAGCTTTCTGCCATTTTCATGTGTCCTTCTCTTTGAACAATACACTGCAAACGGAAATTTGATTAGATAAATTAAGCAGAATGATGTGAATCAATTAAACCAGATGTAACAATTTCAACGTCCAAAGGCCAAAATTATGCTGACCCCAAGTTTTCTTCTACTTCTCAAACTGCAACTATTTTAGACCTTTGACAACATGAATCGTAATGGACATTCTTATTAAGTCCAACATTTTTGTACATGAAATTGTTAATAAATATTGTAAGAATAATAAAAAGTATTATAGAAAGAATTGGTAAAACAAATTATCATAAATTAGTAACATAAGGCAGGCGCAAGCCTGATGGCTGATATTATTTGTGTAGCCCATCCAAGGAGTATCAATAAGTAATGGGGCCTAAGGCAGATGATGGTGAAGTTTTGATGGAAAATGGCTTGCAGAAATTTGCTAAGCATTACCCTATCCCCATGAATCATCAAGGCAAGGGTATCATCACCAAAAAATTCAGGCAGAGAAGGGCAATTAATGCAGGAGAGAGAGATTTGATTCAAATGAAGTTGAAAATGCAAAAAGATGGAAGAGAAGGGGAATTGAGATTAAATAATTCTATGAGAGACAAAGGGAAAGAAATGTTAAAACAATCCTAAGCCAATGGGATTTTTTTTGCAGAAAACATTTTAATCAAATGAAGCTCAAGACTTTTAATTTTGAAATGAGATTTTGAATAAATTTGCATTAACTATTAAATCAGAGCTGGATTTCTCATATTAACTTACAGGTCACTAAAAAAATCCAGGCAAGCATATCTGAGAAAAGGTTGATCTAATGGGTAAATGAGTGTTGGCCTTAACTTCCCTTTTTCACTTGAAAAGAATGGAGTGTTCTTTTGGCTTTCCTGAGTTATTGCTGGAGTTTTCCATAGAAATGAGAGAGGTTGAAGGAAAGTAGTAAATATAAATGCGTGCATTGATTAGCCAAACAACCATCTTCTTTAAAAACTTTTTGTTAGCTTTCATTCATCAGAAAAAGGAGTGTTTAAATACTGCTACTGTTGTCTACACTCTACACATCTTCTTTTAAAGGTTTTCAAAGAATTATTCTAGAGCAAGTATGGCATCTTCCAAGCAAAAATCCAGTGATCGTTCAATGGTTTCCTCATTATCAAAGATGGCATCTTCCAAGCTTGGCTCGGTTAGCTACTCGAGCTACCCGAGCTCGAGCTCGAGCTCGACCCGACAGTGACCGAGTCGAATTCGAATTTTCTTTGAATCGAGTCCGAATAGCTTGCGAATAGTCATGTATCGCTTACACCCCTACTTACAAGGTTGATCCCAACTACACAAGGTAGAGAGGAAAAGAACCAATCAGACGCCACCCCGTTTCAAGACTCGAGAAAGGTACCTACTTTCCAGTATTTTTTGTTAAACTTAGAACCCTCCCATCTAAAAACTAGAACCCTAATTTCTTAAAAGCAAAATCCTAGTTGTCATCTCTGTTTTTTGGAAAACGTGCCCCTCTCCCCTCTCTGAAACAGTTAGTATATTAGTCGAAATTGTGTACTTTTTTTCCCCAACGAAATCGTATACTAACTTTCATGGTTTTTTGGCTAAAAACTCGTTCCGGAGTCCCGACTCAATTTTGCATGATTTTTGGCTAAAAACTCCTTGAAATATCTGTATTTATCGAACCAAATCTCAGCCACATTGTATATAAGAATTTGTTTTTACGAGCATCTAAATCTTGTTTCGATTTAATTAGAAATTAATTCGGAAAAAAATAATGGAAATACGATATTAGAAGCGTGAAAAGCCCGTCAATCTTTTTGGTGTTGAATTATATATTTTTCTGAATATTTTGCAAAAAAATGAGAAAAACTTTTCGGGTCAGTTTTTAGCCGAAATCATATACTAATCATCACGGTTTTTGGCTAAAAATGTGTTTCGGGTCCCAACTCAGTTTTGCATAATTTTTGGCGAAAAGACTCTGTGAAATATCTATATTCATTTAACCAAATCTCAGACACAATGGATTTAAGGATTTGTTTTTACGAGCATCTCAATCTTAATTTCGATTTAATTAGAAAGAAATTCGGAAAAAAAGGAAAAACGATACTAGAAGCATGAAAACTCTTCAATTTTTTTGGCGTTAAATTATATATTTTTCTGAGTATTGTGGCAAAAAATTGGGGAAAACTTTTCGGGTCAGTTTTTTGCAAAATTTTAACCGAAATTGTGTACTAACCATCACGACTTTTGGTTAAAAGCGCGTTACGGAGCCCCGACTCAATTTTGCATAATTTTTGGTGCAAAAACTCATTGAAATATCTATATTCATCGAATCAAATCTCAGTCACATTGTATATAATAATTTGGTTTTACGATCATTTAAATCTTGTTTCGATTTAAATAGAAATTAATTCGGAAAAAAATAATGGAAAAACGATATTAGAAGCATGAAAAGGCCGTCAATCTTTTTGGCGTTGAATTATATATTTTTTCTGAATATTTTGCAAAAAAAATTGAGAAAAACTTTTCGGGTCAGTTTTTAGCCGAAATCATGTACTCATCACGGTTTTTTGCTAAAAACACGTTTCATGGCCCCGGCTTAGTTTTGAATGAGGTTTGGCAGAAAGACTTATTGAAATTCCTATATTCATCTAAGCAAATCTCAGCCACATTGTACATAAGAATTTGTTTTTACGAGCATCTATATCTTGTTTCGATTTAATTAGAAATTACTTCAAGAAAATAAATGAAAAATCGATATTAGAAACGTGAAATGGCCGTCAATCTTTTTGGCGTTGAATTATATATTTTTCTGAATATTTTGCAAAAAAATTGAGAAAAACTTTTCGGGTCAGTTTTTAGCCGAAATCACGTACTAACCATCACGGGTTGTGGCTAAAAACGCGTTTCATGGCGCTGGCTTAGTTTTGAATGATTTTTGGTAGAAAGACTCCTTGAAATATCTATATTCATCTAACCAAACCTCAGCCTCAATGGATTTAAAGATTTGATTTTACGGGCATCTGAAACTTTGTTTTGATTTAATTAGAAATAAATTCGGAGAAAAAAAATGAAAATACGATATTAGAAGCGTGAAAAAGCCTTCAATTTTTTTGGCGTTGAATTGTATATTTTTTCTCAGTATTGTGGAAAAAAATTGAGGAAAAACCTTTCGGGTATATTTTTACAAAATTTTAGTCAAAATCGTGTACTTTTTTTTTTTGCCAACGAAATCGTATACTAACTTTCATGGTTTTTTTTTGGATAAAAACGCGTTTCGGAGTCCAAGCTCAATTTTGCATGATTTTTGGCTAAAAACTCCTTGAAATATCTATATTCATCGAGCCAAATCTCAGCCACATTGTATATAAGAATTTGTTTTTACGAGCATCTAAATCTTGTTACAATTTAATTAGAAATTAATTTGGAAAAAATAATGGAAATACGATATTAGAAGCGTGAAAAGCCTGTCAATCTTTTTGACGTTGAATTATATATTTTTCTGAATATTTTGCAAAAGAATGAGAAAAACTTTTCGGGTCAGTTCTTAGTCGAAATCATATACTAACCATCACGGTTTTTGGCAAAAAACGCGTTTCGGGTCCCGGCTTAGTTTTGCATGATTTTTGACAGAAAGACTCCTTGAAATATCTATATTCATCTAACCAAATCTCAGGCACAATGCATTTAAGGATTTGATTTTACGAGCATCTGAATCTTAATTTTGATTTAATTAGAAATAAATTCGGGAAAAAAAATGAAAAAACGATATTAGAAACGTGAAAAACCCGTCAATTTTTTTGGCATTGAATTATATATTTTTTCTAAATATTTTGCGAAAAATTGACAAAAACTTTTCGGGAGAGTTTTTAGCCGAAATCGTGAAAATCCTTCAATTTTTTTGGCGTTAAATTTTTTTTTTTCTAAGTATTGTGGCAAAAAATTGGACAAAAACTTTTCAAGTCAGTTTTTGCAAAATTTTAGCCGAAATCGTGTTCTAATCATCACGGCTTTTGGCTAAAAACTCGTTACGGAGCCCCGGCTCAATTTTGCATAATTTTTGGCACAAAAACTCATTGAAATATCTATATTCATCGAACCAAATCTCAGTCACATTGTATATAAAAATTTGCTTTTACGAGCATCTAAATCTTGTTTCGATTTAATTCGAAATTAATTCGAAAAAATATAATGGAAAAACAATATTAGAAGCATGAAAAGGCCGTCAATCTTTTCGGCGTTGAATTATATATTTTTTCTAAATATTTTGAAAAATATTGAGAAAAAACTTTTTGGGTCAGTTTTTAGCCGAAATAATGTATTAACTATCACGGTTTTTTGGCTAAAAACGCGTTTCATGGCCCTGGCTTAGTTTTGAATGAGTTTTGGCATAAAGACTCCTTGAAATATCTATATTCATCGAGTCAAATCTCAGTCGCATTGTATATAAGAATTTGTTTTTACAAGCATCTAAATCTTGTTTCGATTTAATTAGAAATTAATTCGGAAAAAATAATGGAAAAACAATATTAGAAGCATGAAATGGCCGTCAATCTTTTTGGCGTTGAATTATATATTTTTCTGAATATTTTGCAAAAAAATTGAGAAAAACTTTTCGGGTAAGTTTTTAGCTGAAATCATGTACTAACCATCACGGGTTTTGGCTAAAAACGCGTTTCATGGCCTCGACTTAGTTTTGAATGATTTTTGGAAGAAAGACTCCTTGAAATATCTATATTCATCTAACCAAATCTCAACCACAATGGATTTAAAGATTTGATTTTACGAGCATCTGAAACTTTATTTTGATTTAATTAGAAATAAATTCGGGGAAAAAAATGAAAAAACGATATTAGAAGCGTGAAAAACCCTTTAATTTTTTGGTTTTGAATTATATATTTTTTCTTAGTATTGTGGAAAAAATTGAGAAAAAACCTTTCGGATCAATTTCTGCAAAATTTTAGCCGAAATCGTGTAATAACTATCATGATTTTTTTGGCTAAAAACGCGTTCCGGAGTTCCGCCTCAATTTTGCATGATTTTTGGCGTAAAGACTCCTTGAAATATTTGTATTCATCGAACCAAATCTCAACAACATTGTATATAAGGATTTGTTTTTACGAGCATCTGAATCTTATTTCGATTTAATTAGAAATTAATTCGGAAAAAGATGGAAAAATGATATTAGAAGCGTGAAAAACCCGTCAATTTTTTTGGCGTTGAATTATCTATTTTTTCTAAATATTTTGCAAAAAATTGAGAAACACTTTTCGGTTTAGTTATTCGCCGAAATTGTGTACTAATCATGGTTTTTGGCTAAAAATGTGTTTCGGGCCCAGTTTTGCATAATTTTTGGCGAAAAGACTCCTTGAAATATCTATATTCATTTAACCAAATCTCAGACACAATGGATTTAAGGATTTGTTTTTACGAGCATCTCAATTTTAATTTCGATTTAATAAGAAATAAATTCGAAAGAAAAAGGAAAAACTATATTAGAAGCATGAAAACGCTTCAATTTTTTTGGCGTGAAATTATATATTTTTCTGAGTATTGTGGCAAAAAAATTGGGGAAAAACTTTTCAAGTCAGTTTTTTGCAAAATTTTAGCCGAAATCGTGTACTAACCATCACGACTTTTGGTTAACAGCGCGTTCCGGAGCCCCGACTCAATTTTGTATAATTTTTGGCGCAAAGACTCATTGAAATATCTATATTCATCGAATCAAATCTCAGCCACATTGTATATAAGAAGTTGGTTTTACGAGCATTTAAATCTTGTTTCGATTTAAATAAAATTAATTCGGGAAAAAAGTAATGGAAAAACGATATTAGAAGCATGAAAAGGCCGTCAATCTTTTTGATGTTGAATTATATATTTTTTCTGAATATTTTGCAAAAAATTGAGAAAAAAACTTTTCAGGTCAGTTTTTAGCCGAAATCATGTACGAACCATCACGGTTTTTAGCGAAAAACGCGTTTCATGTCCCCGACTTAGTTTTGAATGATTTTTGACAGAATGACTCCTTGAAATACCTATATTCATCTAACCAAATCTCAGCCACAATGGATTTAAGGATTTGATCTTACGAGCATCTGAATCTTTCTTTTGATTTAATTAGAAATAAATTCGGGAAAAAAAATGAAAAAACGATATTAGAAGCGTGAAAAAGCCTTCAATTTTTTTTGGCGTTGAACTGTATATTTTTTCTGAGTATTGTGGCAAAAAATTGAGGAAAAACTTTTCAGATATATTTTTGCAAAATTTTAGTCGAAATCGTGTACTTTTTTTTTTGCCAACGAAATCGTGTACTAACTTTCGTGGTTTTTTGGCTAAAAACGCGTTCCGGAATTCCGTCTTAGTTTTGTATGAGTTTTGGCAGAAAGACTCATTGAAATATCTATATTCATAGAGCCAAATCTCAGCCACATTGTATATAAGAATTTGTTTTTACGAGCATCTAAATCTTGTTTCGATTTAATTAGAAATTAATTCGGAAAAAATAATGGTAATACGATACTAGAAGCGTGAAAAGCCCGCCAATCAATTTGGCATTGAATTATATATTTTTCTGAATACTTTGCAAAAAATAATGAGAAAAACTTTTCGGGTCAGTTTTTAGCTGAAATCATATACTAACCATTACGTTTTTTTCCTAAAAGCGCGTTTCGGGTCCCGACTCAGTTTTGCATGATTTTTGACAGAAAGACTCTTTGAAATATCTATATTCATCTAACCAAATCTCAGGCACAATGCATTTAAAAATTTGATTTTATAAGCATCTGAATCATAATTTGATTTAATTATAAATAAATTCCGGGAAAAAAAATAAAAAACGATATTAGAAGAGTGAAAAATCCTTTAATTTTTTTGAAGTTGAATTATATATTTTTTCTGAGTATTGTGGAAAAAAATTGAGGAAAAACCTTTCGGGTCAATTTCTGCAAAATTTTAGCCGAAATCTTGTACTAACTATCATGATTTTTTGGCTAAAAACGCGTTCCGGAGTTCCGGCTCAATTTTGCATGATTTTTGGCGTAAAGACTCCTTGAAATATTTGTATTCATCGAACCAAATCTCAACAACATAGTATATAAGGATTTGTTTTTACGAGCATCTGAATCTTATTTCGATTTAATTAGAAATTAATTCGGAAAAAAATGGAAAAATGATATTATAAGCGTGAAAAGCCCCTCAATTTTTTTGGCGTTGAATTATCTATTTTTTCTAAAAATTTTGCAAAAAATTGAGAAACACTTTTCGGGTTAGTTTTTCACCGAAATTGTGTACTAATCATCATGGTTTTTGACTAAAAATGTCTTTCGGGCCCCGGCTCAGTTTTGCATAATTTTAGGCGAAAAGACTCCTTGAAATATCTATATTCATTTAACCAAATCTCAGACACAATGGATTTAAGGATTTGTTTTTATGAGCATCTCAATCTTAATTTCGATTTAATTAGAAATAAAATCGGAAAAGAAAAGGAAAAACGATATTAGAAGCATGAAAACCCTTCAATTTTTTTGGCGTTTTTTTGCAAAATTTGAGCCGAAATCGTGTACTAACCATCACAGCTTTTGGTTAAAAGCGTGTTACGGAGCCCCGGCTCAATTTTGCATAATTTTTGGCACAAAGACTCATTGAAATATCTATATTCATCGAATCAAATCTCAGCCACATTGTATATAATAATTTGGTTTTACGAGCATTTAAATCTTGCTTCGATTTAAATAGAAATTAATTCGGAAAAAAATAATGGAAAAAAGATATTAGAAGCATGAAAAAGCCGTCAATCTTTTTGGCGTTTAATTATATATTTTTTTCTGAATAGTTTGCAAAAAATTGAGAAAAAAAATTTTCGGGTCAGTTTTTAGCCAAATCATGTACTAACCATCACGGTTTTTAAAAAAAAATGGGTTTCATGGCCCCGACTTAGTTTTGAATGATTTTTGGCAGAAAGACTCCTTGAAATTCCTATATTCATCTAACCAAATCTCAACCGCAATGGATTTAAGGATTTGATCTTACGAGTATCTGAATCTTTTTTTTGATTTAATAAAAAATAAATTCGGGAAAAAATGAAAAAACGATATTAGAACCGTGAAAAAGCCTTCAAATTTTTCGGAGTTGAATTGTATATTTTTTCTGAGTATTGTGGCAAAATATTGAGGAAAAACCTTTCGGGTATATTTTTGCAAAATTTTAGTCGAAATCGTGTACTTTTTTTTTTTGCCAACGAAATCTTATACTAACTTTCATGGTTTTTTTGGCTAATAACGCGTTCCGGAGTCCCGGCTCAATTTTGCATGATTTTTGGCTAAAGACTCCTTGAAATATCTGTATTTATCGAACCAAATCTCAGTCACATTGTATATAACGATTTGTTTTTACGAGCATCTGAATCTTATTTTGATTTTATTAGAAATTAATTCAAAAAAAATGGAAATACGATATTAGAAGCGTGAAAAACCCGTCAATTGTTTTGGCATTGAATTATATATTTTTTCTAAATATTTTGCGAAAAATTGAGAAAAACTTTTCGGGTTAGTTTTTATCCGAAATCGTGTACTAACCATCACGGTTTTTGGCTAAAAACGCGTTTCGGGCCCCGGCTCAGTTTTGCATGATTTTTGACAGATAGACTCCTTAAAATATCTATATTCATCTAACCAAATCTCAGGTACAATGGATTTAAGGATTTAATTTTACGAGCATTTCAATCTTTGTTTCGATTTAATTAGAAATAAATTCTGATAAAAAGGAAAAACGATATTAGAAGCGTGAAAATCCTTCAATTTTTTTGGTGTTAAATTATGTTTTTTCTGAGTATTGTAGAAAAAAATTGGAGAAAAACTTTTCTGGTCAGCTTTTGCAAAATTTTAGCCGAAATCGTGTTCTAATCATCACGGCTTTTGGCTAAAAACGCGTTACGAAGCCCCGGCTCAATTTTGCATTATTTTTGGCGCAAAAACTCATTGAAATATTTCTATTCATCGAACCAAATCTCAGTCACATTGTATATAAAAATTTGCTTTTACGAGCATCTAAATCTTGTTTCGATTTAATTAGAAATTAATTCGAAAACGTATAATGGAAAAACAATATTAGAAGCATGAAAAGGCTGTCAATCTTTTCGGCGTTGAATTATATTTTTTTCTGAATATTTTGAAAAAAAAATTGAGAAAAAACTTTGTGGGTCAGTTTTTAGCCGAAATCATGTACTAACCATCACTGTTTTTGGCTAAAAACGCGTTTCATGGCCCCGGCTTAATTTTGAATGAGTTTTGGCAGAAAGACTCCTTGAAATATCTATATTCATCGAGCCAAATCTCAGCCGCATTGTATATAAGAATTTGTTTTTACGAGCATCTAAATCTTGTTTCGATTTAATTAGAAATTAATTCGGAAAAAATAATGGAAATACGATATTAGAAGCGTGAAATGCCCATCAATCTTTTTGGCTTTGAATTATATATTTTTCTGAATATTTTGCAAAAAAAAAATGAGAAACTTTTCGGGTCAGTTTTTAGCCGAAATCGTATACTAACCATCACGATTTTTGGCTAAAAACGCGTTTCATGGCCCCGGCTCAGTTTTGCATGATTTTTGACAGAAAAACTCCTTGAAATATCTTTATTCATCTAACCAAATCTCAGGCACAATACATTTAAGGATTTGATTTTACGAGCATCTGAATCTTAATTTTGATTTAATTAGAAATAAATTCTGCGAAAAAAATGAAAAAACGATATTAGAGGCGTGAAAAACCCTTTTATTTTTTTGGCGTTGAATCATATATTTTTTCTGAGTATTGTGGGAAAAAATTGAGGGAAAACCTTTCGGGTTAATTTCCGCAAAATTTTAGCCGAAATCGTGTACTAACTATCATGATTTTTTGGCTAAAAAGGCGTTCCGGAGTTCCGGCTCAATTTTGCATGATTTTTGGCGTAAAGACTCCTTGAAATATCTGTATTCATCGAACCAAATCTCAACAACATTTAATTAGAAATTTATTCGGAAGAAAATGGAAAAATGATATTATAAGCGTGAAAAGCCCCTCAATTTTTTTGGCGTTGAATTATCTATTTTTTCTAAATATTTTGCAAAAAATTGAGAAACACTTTTCTGGTTAGTTTTTCGCCGAAATTGTGTACTAATCATCACAGTTTTTGGCTAAAAATGTGTTTCGGGCCCCGACTCAGTTTTGCATAATTTTTGGCGAAAAGACTTCTTGAAATATCTATATTCATTTAACCAAATCTCAGACACATTGGATTTAAGGATTTGTTTTTACGAGCATCTCAATCTTAATTTCGATTTAATTAAAAATAAATTCGGAAAAAAGGAAAAACGATATTAGAAGCATGAAAACCCTTCAATTTTTTTGGCGTTAAATTATATATTTTTCTGGGTATTGTGGCAAAAAATTGGGGAAAAACTTTTCGGGTAAGTTTTTTTGCAAAATTTTAGCCGAAATCGTGTACTAACCTTCACGGCTTTTGGTTAAAAGCGCGTTACGGAGCCCCGGCTCAATTTTGCATAATTTTTGGCGCAAAGACTCATTGAAATATCTATATTTATCGAATTAAATCTCAGCCACATTGTATATAATAATTTGGTTTTACGAGTATTTAAATCTTGTTTCGATTTAAATATAAATTAATTCGGAAAAAATAATGGAAAAACGATATTAGAAGCATGAAAAGGCCGTCAATCTTTTTGGCGTTGAATTATATATTTTTTCTGAATATTTTGAAAAATATTGAGAAAAACTCTTCGGGTCAGTTTTTAGCCGAAATTATGTACGTCGTCACGGTTTTTGGCTAAAAACGCGTTTCATAGCCCCGGCTTAGTTTTGAATGAGTTTTGGCAGAAAGACTCCTTGAAATTCCTATATTCATCTAACTAAATCTCGGCCACATTGTATATAAGAATTTGTTTTTACGAGCATCTAAATCTTGTTTCGATTTAATTAGAAATTAATTCGGGAAAAAATGAAAGAACGATATTAGAAGCGTGAAATGGTTGTCAATCTTTATGGCATTGAATTATATATTTTTCTGAATATTTTGCAAAAAAAATTGAGAAAAACTTTTCGGGTCAGTTTTTAGCCGAAATTATGTACTAACCATCACGGGTTTTGGCTAAAAACGCGTTTCATGGCCCCGTCTTAGTTTTGAATGATTTTTGGCAGAAAGTGATTGAGCTAAAAAAGACCCTATTTTTATAGTTATTTTACTATGTTTTTAGACCCATTTATGCTTAATTATATGCTATTTTATTAATATTTGTGTTTTTAGTCTTTAAGTTATGTGAAATTGAGAAATTGTTATTTTTCACTATTTTTGTAGCTATTTTGATGACTTTTTACACAGATTTGAGCAAAGCAATTTTGAGCATAGATTTGGAAGATTCGAAGTTCGTGTTTGAAGACCATTTGAAGATAATTTGAAGATTTGAAGACTTTGAAGATTTATTTCAAGAGGAAGAATTGAAGAATTGGAGTTTTAATTGGAGACAAGTCATGGACAAGCCCTCAAGCTTTGGTATTTATGGATAATTTATATGGG